>JAVIWB010005671.1:0-77571 GCA_031893035.1 Dermolepida albohirtum | reverse complement strand
ATGATGATCCATACTACGACAGTTGTAAGTAAACTTGGCAACACTGTGCTGGTTCAGGTTTGTAAATAAATTTATATAAAAACGTATATTTTGGCTCAGGGACGTATGGATGATGTATTGGTGCAGAAATGTATTGTTCTTGTGCAAAATATTGTGATATACACCTCCAACGGTATTAATAATTTTCGTGTATATAACTCACCATATGTTTTAAAATATAATTCTTATCATGTACATTTGACCACCTTCTTTGTATTTATACGTTTTCTATGTGGATCAGAATTGTACGATGTTTTGGAAGGATCAAGAATGATATATATATACAGAAAAAAGAAAACATACCGGAATTTTGAATATCATGTGTATCTTCATCTGTATCTCCTGTAATGCCAGTAGTTTGTTCTTCAGTATCTTCCTCTTGATCTGATTCCTGTTCATCTTCAACACCATTATCTACACCAACGTCAGGTACTAAGAAGTATTGCAAAGGATTTATGTATACATCATCTTTAATAATTTCAGCAACTTCATCATATAACGGGTCGTTGTGATCATTATACCAACTAAAAAATGATTTATGCTCAGTGCCACGTTTTTGTCCAGGTTTAGATGGATTATTCTTTGTTTGCGTTAGATCGAAACCGTCTTTCCATTTAATTTGTGTACTTTTTGATGTGGGTTCTTCTATTTACAAACATAATTTAGTATTATCTAAATAAGAAATATTTTAAATACAAACCTAATGATCCTAAATGATATTCTTTGGTTAAAATGCGATTTTCAAAATATGGATTTTCTTCAAAATAAAAACTAATTTTAAAGCCCGACTTTATATCTTCAAATTCTTGGACTTCAATCTTATGTAAATAATGTAAACAGTCTTCCTCTGAATCACTTAATATCGTTGATAAATCTGGATGATTAACAAACTGCATTTAATTAAGGAAAAACAGCACGCTTTTAAGTAATGAAAGTGTTAATTTAAAGGATACTGCTGTTACCCAGAAGTGGGGTATTTTATTTAAACTTTCGTCCCTTTTTTGGTAAATAGGATTCCTTAATAAATTGTATTTTCGTTCGACTTTAAGTATTTCATCGCTTGCTTGTTCGTTCAGAGCATCAATTTCATTTTGACAAGAGTCTACTTCTTTTAGCGCTTTCTGAATCTCCTCATCATTATGATTTCGTTCGTTGGCTTCATCGTTATTACTACTGTCACCTACTTTTCTTATTTTTCTTTGACTAGCCATTGCCACATAAGTTTCATTCGCAACGGCTATTGATGTAAAAACAATTTCTTTCAAAAAGAGAAATCAGGACTAACTGATCTATATGCACTAATAGTTTTAGTGAATTATTCTGCGCATTTATACCATTGATTAATTTAGAATAAATTATATTCGATGTCCATTTTCTTTAATCACCTCATACACGTGTAACATATATTTTTTTTTTTTCTGATCATAGAAATCTAATATGGAGACTCGTGCTTAATAAAGTTTTTGTTCATTAAAGTGACATCTATTGTCTTCTTCGTAAGGCACGATTACAGCACCTATACAATGTGTTCAATAAAGATTGAGACATTTTCAAATGGCTAAATATATACAATCCTATTGAAAACTTTTTCTTCTTTTTGTTACATTGTTTGCAAAACTTTTCAATTTTTCTTCAACAATTTAAAATAAGGTTGTATTTTAAATGATTTCAGAAAGAATTATTAGGCAATTTAAGAAAGCAGTCGAACCTTTACAAAATTGTAAATTCTGAAATTTAATATGTTTTATTTAAAATAAATATATAGCTATCATTTTAGACAGTTTGAGATATATGAATTTCCAATATACTGTCTGGAAACCATAGTATTTTATTGTAAAATATACACGCTTGGAAAACTATAAGCACAATAGCAAACTTATAACATGTAATGAAAGGAAATACATATGTAAAAAATAAAGTTCCATACAAGCAAGTTTAACAAAAGCATGAAATATTTTTTGATTCTATTATTCAACTCGGAAGCTTTTTGCCTTCGATATATAGATTAATATTTACGGAAAACGATTCATTTACTAGTAACCTCTGCTGTTTACTTCTTCTGAAGTACAAGTTTTGAATTTGTTAGTCTTAACATATAGGACCCCATGAGATGGATGTTCAAAATACACTTGCAAACGATGTTTTTATTTCTATTTTCTAAAACATTTGTACTGTTCATATGTTGGTCCAGAATAATTGATAACAATCTAAAAAATACTTGCGAATAACTTAAAATGTAAAAAAGTTCTATTGACACTTAATGACGTTCAATGCATTATTTCAAATGTAATATACTCTATTATAAAATATTTTCCACTGTACACTTCTGTACTTACAAAGAATATTTTCGTTTTTTCCCCAACTATAGTTAGAACGTCAATTGAAATAATATAATAATATTCAGAGTGAAAAGTAAATTAATTTATATACTTACGGTTGAATGAATAAGACCTTTGTCAAATGTGAACTTGACATAGCACTTTTCCGTCAAAATATCTGTGACAAATCGGATAGGCATGATATATCTGATATGATATATCAGATTTAATGATGGGGATATAACACTGATACAAGAACCCATGATCGAAGAGTATCACATTTTTCACTGGTTTGATACAAGTTTATCCACAGAATGCCTAATGCAGATAGGCCAAACTCAAATTTCCAAAGATACATACTTTAATATAATTATTTTACTCGTGTAGGATAAATTGTAAATAAGTTTTCCAAACCGCCTTCATGTGAGAATTATATTAAAAGTAACCGATTTATGTTTTTGTTAATTTAGATTTCCAACTCTTTTTCCTTAAGCACATCAAGACAATGAATTGTTTGAATAAGCAAAATTCTATTATTCTGCAGCAACTTCCAGATTTGTTACAGTTTGAACTTTAAAATAATGTATTTGTAATACACAGACAATCATAAAATAACAACACAGAATAGACAAAAATAAAAGGAATTTTTGTAAACGTAGATCCAAACTATGGTATGCTTACATTCACGGTGGTGGTAAAAAATACTAAAAAACCTTGGCAACCCTATTTCAACTCTGGTCAGGTGAATGATCATAGCACTAAAAGCAGGGCAGTGATAAATAATATTCCAAAAATATGTGTACATTCAAGTTGCCGAGACTTGGCTTTTAAGTCCCTCGATCATATTCATATTCATCGGTCACTTTCGAAAACGTGTAAACAATGGGCTTCAAGAACACGCCATTCGTCAAATGACACAGACATGAATATATTTAATTTACCGTAATTGACACTACAAGTTGTTTCAAATAGAAATCGAAAATCCATTCGTAAAACTATTCGAATGCAGGAATTAAGTCGCATCCGATTGGTTAATGACCCCCAAGGAAACGAAACTAATAATTTGATAATTGCGATGGCCATTGAATTTACAAGAAAATACATAGCCTGTACGAAACTCAATAATCAAGGAAAAAGATTTTATGGGATCACCTATTATATCTCGCGGAGTTCAGTTCATTCAATTGCAACCACCGATTGAGAATAAATTAATACAGGTGCGATACGAATTTTTCCGTAATGTAGAATATTGATTCGTCCAATGTACAATCAGCTTTAGGCTCGCCTGCAGCGGCAATACACATTTAAATATCGGTCGTTTTGGTAGTGATAACTGGATTTTATGAAATTCACACGTATAGGAACATTACTAACGTATCTCGGGGATTTTCGCAGGCATCGCGAATCCCCGTTAAAGTCGCCAACTATTCTAAAAAAATTGCCCCTCCTCTCGTTACTCACTACAATTGCACTAACGCAGTCGGCTGCAGTCTACTAACCATGTATAATCAACTGATCCAGCAGACGCACATCCGATTATCGTACGACAATGCCATTTCGATTGTCGGGCCGATCGGTTTACAATTCAAGGAGTTTTCGCTCTCCCCATGATACATACGAAGTAAAAATGAGAGATATATAATATAGAATTTTATTGTTATCATTTCAATGATGAATATTCATAAAATTACAATAAATGATTAACAGATGGATAGAAATAAAATTAATGAGCAATAGTGAAACCTCTTAGGACAAAGCGTCCGATTACTAAAATTATAGTTCAACATTAAAATAAAAACTAAAATGTCTTTCTAGATTATGGCAAATATACAATTCCAGAATAGCGGTAAGTATTCAGGCGAAATAGCCCCCTTAAACAGGGCAGGCAGCTTTGTACATGAACAGTGGATGCCAACCCCCCTAACTGCACTTGTTTTCGATGCGTACATAACAGACAGAATAAACCCCACATCCTATATTTATTGCCAGGTTACATCATTAGTAATATCAAAAATAAAACAAAATACTCTGCAACATACACTCAGCACCACAGTAGTTATTTAGGATTGAAATACGGAGGCTGCTGCGTATGCGGTGGACCCGGACCGGGTCCCATAGTTTGTCCACCTATTTGACTTCGCGGTGTTGTTGCGTACAATTGTTGCTGGAAGTTGTGATATTGCTGTGCGTAGTTTGGGTCAGCTGTAGTCGGTCCGACAAACGGAGAATTCTTAAAGCTATTGTTTTGTCCCATCGACGGTGGAAGTGGTTGGCTTGCGTCCGGCGCCATACCCATAGGACTGCCTTTAGGTCCGCTAACAAACATTTGTGCACTAGGATTAGGCATATTTGGACCGGGATTGAACATTCCGTCCGGACCTCCGCCGGGTGGACCGTTGAATCCCATTTGCGGCATCCGCATCATGGTCGGTGGCGGGCGCATAGGTCCTCGCATTATGGGTATCATCCCGGATGGTATACCCATTCCACCGGCCATCATGGGACCAGCGCCGTTGCCTAGAGGTCCGCCCATCATTGGACCCATAGGGCCGTCCGGCATTGGGCCCTCCATGTGGCCCATGTGCGGAGGCATAGGGCCGGGACCTTGCATTGGCCCGTTCGTAGGATTACAATTGGGAAAGTACTGCAAATTCTGAGATGGCATCTTATTCTCCATGTTAGTTAGTGGGTTCGCGAAACGTTGGAGAAAATCAAGACTAGGTGGACCCCTGGGTCCCGCAGTATTTCCAACTTGCGGTTTCGCCGGTAAATATTGAATTGTGTTTGGGGCGTTCGGCTTAACCTGTACGTTAGCGCCATTATATGGATTTGGCACAGGTGGTCTTCCTATCATCCTCGGCATGGACATATGATTGGGAAAGGCACCTTGTAGTTTTGGAGATAGAGAGCGAATAGGTCCCATTGGCGATGGCGGATGGTATCCATGAGGGGGGCCTTGCATAGGCATTCCCATCATGTTACCGGCCCCCTGATCCATATCACTAATTCCATGGCAACTTCCCAATTCCATCATATGCATTGAAGGGGAAAAATTGATCATACCAGGACCTTGATTGCCTTGACCATTTAACGAACTAGCCACACTATTCGTTAATTGCTGACTCATCTGAGCTAAAGAAGATATAGGATCGAAATGAGACACTTTAGGATTTCCAGTCATAGCACTTGTACAGTTTGGATTCAACGGAACATTTTCACCTCTTACACAACCATAGTTAGGGAGATCTAAAGGACTTGGTTTACCGGTCGAGGCTGGTACGTTGACGAAGTTTCCCATCTTTGAGCCAGGCGACGCACTCGGCCCTGGAAATCTGGGCACGTCCATCATGTGCGGACTGGGCGTTGGGAATAAGTCGTTTTTCAATGGGTCTGACGTTGGTCCCGGCACCGTTTGAGGACTCAATCCTGGTGCCGATCCAGAACCTGGCCCGCTCAGTCTAGGAGTTTTGTCACCTGTTTAAACGTTAACATGTTAATTTGTTTCAAAATTCGCTCATAAATTTAAATGGTTTTAAGGGAATACACTAGAATAAAACTATTTGAATTTAATATGCTGTGAGTTACGTTGTGTAAATACCGCTTTAAAACGACTACTTAATAGTGGCAAAAAATAAATTCTCAAGTTGGAATTAGAACGGAAAAAAATAAAGGAAAATTCAAGAAGACATTACATTCTAATTCGAAGGCTTCGGCGGATGTTGTTCTTCTCGATGTTTGCTTAGATCCACTTTATCGCCCTCGTTATATTAATTTTGTCATTATATTACTAAATAATGACAAAAAAATCATTTTGATTTAAATGATTTGGCCGGACGTTAAGATGAAAATTTCGAAAGCGGATAAGGAAACCTGATTACCTGACGGTGTTGTCGGCGTGTGTGGGCTAGATATTTGAAATCGACAACCTTCTGTGGGAACATTTGGTGTAGAAGGAAATCGTGGTCCGACGTCCATCGAAGTCGGCGTATTTGGACATGAAACGCGCGTATGGGATAGATCGGATCCTCCGAAACCACTATCCATTGTTGTCGGCAAAACGCTAAAAGAAAGAAGAAAAAATAAAATTACTTTTGCCGAAATAGGTTCAAAGTCAAAAAAAAAAAACCTCAACGAGTCCAGTTTTACAGTGGTATACAATGCATTAACTGTACATAAACCGTACTAAGACAATTTTAGAATTAGAAATTGATCTTTTGCATTTTAACAACTGACTACTTCATTCCGGTATTTATATTGTGTATAGTAATTAAACATACGGAGAAGATATCATATTTCCTTCTTTAAGACTTGTGTTTGGTTGCTTCTGAATGATAAGCTCTTGTCCTTCGAAGGTATTGAGATATTGTATTTGTTGCGGCGATGGTACCGGCATCAGATTAGGTTCTTTCGTTACAGGTGGTCCCCCTGGTGTAGAGCCTTGTGTTGCTGTTAATTGTTTTTGTTGTGCCATAGATTGTAATGTTCTGCCATAGATACCGTCTGAAATAATAATGTTATTGTGTATTAACTGAATTTATATTATTTCAAAATGGCCTTATTATATACTAACCTGTAGGTTGATGACTTGTTGTAGGCTCACTGGTACTGCAAGCAACACTTGGTGAAACGTGAGGTGAGACTGGAGTTCCAGGATTACTATGGTTCAGACGTTGTGGCTGTGGAGAATCTTGTGATGTAGGACTTTGTCGGGTGTTCATGTGCCTGGTTAGACTAAAAGGTCTACTAGAATCAGCAGGTGAATTAAGAGCAGATGAAGCTCTAGGTGAAGGAAGTGATAAATTTGATGTGGGATTGTTGGGTGATGCAGGACTAGGGCTTTGCAAAGCAATAGGCACACTAGCTGAACGCGGTGTTTGGTGATATGGTGGCGGTGGTCCCTGAAGGCGTGGACCCGAAGTTGATACAGCTCTGTGCCCCAAAGGTCCACCAGGTCCTTGCCTTGTATCAGGTTTTAGTTTTCTGTCCTCGTAATACTGGCTTTGTAGTTTTTGCCATTCCATTTGAGCATTAAGTGAATTTGGTATGCCAGGTGGCATATTTCCAGGTGGTTGTCCCGATTGTGTTGGCATCATACCATGTTGCATGTCCATTGTTTCATTATTCTGGGCGCCCTCCATATTTTGATTTTCAGGAAACAACATAGCCTGCATCTTTCGTATCGTTGCAAGTTGTTCTTCGCGGTGCTGTCTTTGTTGCGGAGTTAAATTTTCGTCAGGCACTTTAACGCCCTGCAATGAGGGCTGCACATTTCCTAGGTTAGGGCTACATGATTCCATATCCGGTACAACATCTGGCAAACCATTACCCACACTTTCTAAATTTTCAAGGTGGTGATTGTTTTTTTGTTCCCAGGGTAGATCGGTTTCTGTTAAACCGACCATATCTTCCAAACTTTCAGAACCTAAAAACGGATCTAGAGAAGGCTGACTTTTTGGACCCAAACCTGGACTTCTAGTGCATCCTTTGTTTTTCATCATAGCTAAATTATTCAACCACTGTGCTGGATTCTGTCGATTGAATTGCGTTGTTTTTAAGGGATTTTTTTCCAGGTACTTTTTTGTGCCAGGTTGTGCACAGTGATAGGCAATAATGGAAGGAAATCGTCCTTGCAATACTTCATCTGCACCTGAGTTAGCCAGTGTTGTTGAAAATACAAATATCTGGCTTTGTTGCTGCATATATTGCACTTCCATATTATTAGGTTGTTTATTAATGACATTGCTGGCAAGGGGTTGAACACCATCGGGTGGAGCTGGATGAGGAGCGGGTGCTGTTGATGGTAAATTTAAACCAAATGGATCATTTGGTAGTTCTGGTTCAATACACTCTTCCGTTTTAAGT
Organism: Dermolepida albohirtum; assembly: GCA_031893035.1. Classification (NCBI taxonomy): domain Eukaryota; kingdom Metazoa; phylum Arthropoda; class Insecta; order Coleoptera; family Scarabaeidae; genus Dermolepida; species Dermolepida albohirtum. The sequence continues at coordinate 69,352 of JAVIWB010005671.1, read as the reverse complement.
GGTATATTTGTTGTGTCTGTGGTTGTTGGAGTTTCTTCGTTTTCTGCTTTCCTCTCTGTTGAACCATGTAAGGAACCTGTATTTGTGGAACCAATAATTCCACCATTTTTAGTAATGGGTCGGTTTGGTTCTTTTTTAACTGTGCAGTTGCTACCTGTGGGGTCATCTTCCTTCTTAACATGCAGTTCTGTACTAGATGGTTCTTTTTCTGAGCTACCAGGCTCCTCCTTCACACCATCGGGTCCCTTCTCAGACTTTTCTTTGATCATTTCGTAGTCCCTAACACATATCCCTACTTCTCATGCTGGGCACTCACTATCACTACACAATCATCAACAAATCCTAAAGTTAAACTTATAACCAACCACTAATGCGCGTTTTTATACATTTCATTTGTTGTAAAACAATATAATTATGTTTCTCATCACATATGTTCTAATGTTTTTATTTGCATTCCTTCATTTTTTATTTTCATCTCTTAACCAAATTTGAAGAGACGCATAGAGGGTATTATAGACCAAAGAAGCATTGCTCGTATGCAAACGTTGGAAGACTTCGATCTCAAAAACCGAAAACTGCTACTGATAACAGCTTTTCTTTGAAATTTAACATCTACATCATAATAAAAACTTGGATAAAAAGCTCACATCACAAAATGCCAAACTGTCCACACGCGTTGCTGCCAACATTACACAAAATGTATGCACAATACATATGTGCAGCGAAATGTTGAATGTTACTAATGTTTGCTATTATTATTCTTCACGGAACTTTTTTTATCTTTTCGTAATATTATAAAAAATATCGAAAAATTCGGTGTTGGTTATAGTTACGAAAATCCATTTGAAAATAAAAACATTATATTTAATTTAACATACACTTATTGCACGTTCCAGCTGCCCACAGATACAATCGTAATCAAAACTACGGTATTCATCTATTTATAATATTTATAAACACATCGAAGCTAAAACGTTGTTTATCAATTTATAAATATCGAAGTATTTTCATTCAATAATTTAACTTTTTCAACATAATTTCTCAACCTTAAACCGTATAAGAAAACATTTTAGGCTTATTCAATTCTATATAAATTCAAATAAATTATTATTAGCACCTATAAAATTATTTACTAATATATATGCACATTTGAATGTTACGAAAACGTTTATTCATTCAGATATAAAATCTCTTTTTATTTTGTGATGTAATCTAAATAATTCGTACATTTAGAAAGCACGTACCGGGTGATCAGTGCTTATGCACTTTTCTAAGTTTATTTCTTATTAAAATAAACAATATTTATTCGCGATGTTAGTTACATGAGCGGTTAAAGAACACAATGAAAAATTATTTCAAGGTGCTAAATTGTATATTTTAAATCAAGTTTGTTTGACGAATTAATACTTTCACGTTTGTCCGTCCTTATTTAATAATATAATTTATGTCAAAATGTGTCATTCCGTTAATTTTTTTCGTAGTGATTGCTTTGACATTTACTATGTATTACTTTGAAAATGAGAATTTGAGTGTATTCGATCGATATTTTGCATGAATGCTCTTTTAAATTTTCTCAGGAACATTAACAAAATGAGAATAATGTTCAAACCATTATCCGTGTATATTTATATTGAATAATTCATAATAAATTTTTGATAGATAATATTTACTGGAACATATTATACGAATTAGCCTTTTCTTCAATGCCACTACATACATAAGTTTATACGTATTTTTTTATGTTGCAATCGTTCGATGCGGGCAACTTTTCATGCGCCTGCTGTCCTGTTGGCACAATGATTGAGAAACGTGGCAGGGGTTGTAATAAGGTAATTTCGTTTTCTTTACTTTATATGTATACTTACTTTATTATTTTAATTTATACATGTGCTACGGACACATGCTGCGATGGCTTTTTCTTATACTACAATATCAATTGATTTTCGGAATTCTGGCAAATTTTAGAATCGAAAATACGATGTTTTACAGAAACTATTTGCAGGACACTAACATGGCATTAACTACACACAATTTTTTATTATTTAATGAGAACCGTAAATACAAAACGTTTTCTTTACCAAATGAGGTCCTTCAACTTTGGTTTCGTTGTTGGATCTGTTCAATAACGGCGCCATAATACTCGCCTTTATTGTCTTCCAGCGTGGCGAGTAATAAATAAAAACAAAACCTCGAAGATTCCAGAGGATCAAAAATTTAACAGCATTTGTACGAGCAATAGCCCTCGAAAAAGAAGTGATCAGGACGCGCGCATAGCTCCATCTTTTGATCACTAAGGTTGATATATAACCCCTTTCCACATTAACTTTCGTAATTCTGTGTACGCATTTCGACAACTAAGTTGTCATCATCAGCAGATAATTGCAAAGTGTCGCACCTGGTAAACCACGGCGAGAAATACCCGTACGAAAACAAACTCCGTACGCGAACTGTACCGTTGAGAACCAAAATGTACACTTAGTGATTAAGTTAATCAACCACAGGCTCCATCAAATTCAACTCCATCTTTTGACCCATTCTAGAAACATTCCGATCTATCCTAAATTTTAAAATAGTTCATATGCGACAAAAATTGTTACTCTACTCAGGTGCATGTACAAAAAAAAAGAGATTCTGAACTGGACGCACTAGCGCCGTCTGTCCAGTAACTTCATAATACTTTTAAAACGGAAGTCTTTCGATAGATCAACTTACAATTAGAGGAAGTAATCGTGTCATGAGGGACAAACAGAACTTCGGGTGCCTATTAACATTAGATAAATATAGTTAAAGAAACGCTTTCGTCCCAATAGAAGAATAGACGTCGTATTGAAGTACGTATTAACAGATACCAATCAAATACAAATTGGCATGAAAACTTCTCGACGTACACTAACTAAATATCCTAAAAAGATCCATGCAGGATCTTGATCTACATTTTATAGGTCGATAGATACCGGGTCGTACCTGAACTACATATTCTCATATCTGAAATTGTATACCAGAAAAAGTGTCAGGAATGGGCACGTAATGCATAAACAATTTCCAACAAAAAAAAAATACAACTCATTTCGATTATTTTAGTGCATATGTTTATTAATACATATTTCTAATGTAACTTCAATACCGTGTGTTATCATATTGGTGATAAGAGTGTCGCTTAAAATAATTGCTTTCTTCATGGTTGTTATTTCCTGCCATGTTACATCACTTAATGCGTATATGGAAGTGTGGATACTTAATAATTGCTGCTGGTTCTCTCTATTGTATATTTTCGAAAACATCTGATACTGATTCGAAACTGCTTTATCACCCATACACCACATCCACAAATGAACGTTTCCTCTGAAAGAAGAAAGAAAGCGCTTATATACACATGTACATTTGAAAGAACATATTCACAATTTGTATGCTTACATTTCGATAGTGTGAATACTTTTTAATATAAACGTGTGCTTATCGATGGTTACTAAATACGTTATATGTTTTCCATGTAGTAAATCGATCAAGTTCAACTTAATTGGTGATTGGAAATATTGTACTAGGGGACCATTATGGTTATCTTGAAAATGCTCTATTATTCTGGGACCTGCAATTGTTTTCTCTCTTAAACAATACTATGAAACAACAATAAACAAAAACTAACGACGTCAATAACAAGAATCATAATCGCCCATTATTAACCTATTAACGTGTTTACATATTTTCTGTGCGATTGGTTACATCGATTCGAAATGAGCTATTTCAATAATTTTTAGTTAAATCGAAACTGAAACTCTACAGAACGTGTTTATTATTTTCAAAGTGTTCATTCTCTCATAGCATTAATAAAGCGTCATTACGTTTTTGAGATAACTTGCTTCGAAGGACTATGCTTAACGGTTCAAAAAATATAGTTTAAAGGAACGCATATAAGTTATGTAATAATAAAAAAAAAATAATAAAGTTGTGCTCGCTGGTTAAGAGATTCGATAAATGACAGTTTTGGTTGACGTTTTGGTCGCGCAAATTTTGAAATTTTTCAATATTCAAGAACAGAACTGATGGAATCGATGCGAATGAAAATTACTTCGTAGTTAGCAAAAGCATACAAACAACACGTACGCACATGCACATCCTTTCTTAGTATTACATTAATATTTTCGAATTGTTCGCCGTGCCTATTAGACAAGTGACAGTTCCATATGACAACGTGAAGGAAGCATTAGATCTTTTAAATATTCAAAATAAGTAGAATTTTAAAAATTAAGAACCGGCCAAAATTGAAAATGAACTGCACACGAAACATAACTTTATGTGTTCATAATGGCAGGTAATTTACGTGGCATATATACATATACACATACATACATGTTTTTATATATATATAAAGGGTTTTCCAATAAGGACTTGACAACTTTTTTTCAAAATAAAATGCAGACCATTTGAGATATTTCAAAAACTTTATTATCGGGTTGAAGTACAATCAAAACATTTATGAATGGAACTCGACTTCGTTCATATGGCCACCGCGGGCACGTTTGCAGCGGTTGATTCGTTGGACCCAATTTTCGATGACTCGGCCACACAATTCGGCCGAAACGGCTGCTATATCGCGTTCAATGTTGGCTCTGAGCTCTTCCAACGTTGTCGGCTTGTTGGCATAGACCAATGACTTGACGTAGCCCCAAATAAAAAAGTCTAGAGGCGTTAAATCGCACTAACGAGGCGTCCAATCGACTGATCCGTTTCTTGAGATAACACGCTCATCAAACTTACTCTTCAATAAATCGATTGTAACGTGTGCAGTTATTTTTTGTGGATGAAGTGGTGTTTCATGAAGCACATGTGGATTTTCACCTGACCAATGACGCATATTTTGCTTATTGACGAACCCATTGAGCCAAAAATGAGCTTCGTCACTGAAAATGATTTTGCGATGAAATTGATCATCTTGGCGCATCTTTTCCAGAGCCCAATCGGAGAACGTACATCGCTTCAAATGGTCCATCGGCTTCAATTCTTGAGTCAGCTTGACCTTGTATGGGTGTAAACCAAGATCCTTACGCAAAATTCGCCATAAAGTAGTCCGGGCGATGCTCAACTCTTGAGAACGCCATGGAATTGACTAATTTGGATCATTTGCTACGGACGTTTCAACGGCAGCGATATTTTCGACACTTCGACCAACCCATTGTCTCACTGGCACGGCAACATCACACAACGAATATGTAGACTCAAATTTTTGCACTAAACTTATTACTGCCTGTCTACTAGGGCGAGAATTACGACCGAAAATCGGAGTTAACGCTCTTAAAGTAGCGGTCACCGACTCCGAATTTCTGTAGTAAGTTTTTATAATTTGCAGACGTTGTCCGTTCGTGTACTTTACCGTGATGAAAACGTTAAGTTCACTGACTAAATTGAAAGTGACAGTTCGATGATTAGTGAAACGGTGCGTTCACAAATTGAATTAAAAGTTGTCAAGTCCCTATTGGAAAAACCCTTTAAATATATATATATATTACATACATATATTACACACTTACTAATCGTTCGAAATGATTCATATTGATCGAATAATAATTAGAAAAAAGCGTTTTGGAAACTGGAATCATTAATCATAAACGATATACAGGTATCATCGTTTATTTTACATTTTTACCTGATATCACAGTGGAGCATTTTTCTTCATATGGGCATCTGTAATTAGTTGCAGTAGCCAGCGATGGAGTTGATCCTGTAGGAACATCTTCTGTGCTCGCGACGTTTAAATATTCGTACGAGCCATGACACGAAAGTGACCTATCGTTCGTACTCAACAGGGAATTCGATTGTAAACTGCCCCTTTTATTCATTCCAGCGGTGGAACCACTTCTGGATACGCCCTGGCTCACATAACAGATTTCGTTTGTGGAAAGCGATTTTATTTTAAAGTTCGAATTGAATTCGCTATCGTTGTTGAGTGAGAGCATGGACGTTTGTAATTTATTCGTCGAGAGATTCTCCACCGAACTCGATTTGCCGATGTGGAATTTGGAAAAGAACTTGTTGCCAGTCGAATTTGCTGAATTGACCGTGGTTATTTTAATGTCCGGTATATTTTTATTCTTCAATTTCAAACGAAATATTAGATTGATTTTTGCGTTGCGTTCGTCTTGAGTGGCCTCTTTCAAACCGAAAACATCCGTTACCGTATTGTAGATCTAAAAAATGAAATGTTTTTGTCGTATTTGAAAAACGTCAATGTGAATCTCGATGTGTTTATTATTACATCGGATTTGTATATGACCGAAGTAATATTGTTCGAAAACATGTAAAGGTGACATACAATCGGTAATGCCAAATGTATGGTTTCACCATACAATACGAACGTGCTACGATTGTATGTATGTGGTATCCTTATCAGCAATAAGGGCAGACAATAGTATTTCTGTTAGGAGTTTAAAAGCGATTCCTGAAATACCAACGTTACATAGACGATGGTTTCTTCGTCGTTTTCGATTGGAGGAAATTATTTTATGTTTTGCTGTGTAGATTACAAATGAGGTACAACATTTTAAGATGTTTTTATGTTTTCCAGCAACACTGTATTCACAAACAATGACTGAACAAATACAGCACGACATCATTGTCAGTTTTACGAAATAGTACGTGTCTACGTAGGTATTCGAGATATGCATTGACATTTTAAATCTAACGAGAAGCAATAGCAATTATTTCCTTACGTGATCGGCGAGAATTGAACGTCCCTTATTGAATCGCATCCGACAAACTGGACATTTCTCGCTTTTTGTCTTGCATCGCATGCAAATTAAATGGCCATTATCGCACTGGTAGCAGGGCGGCGGTATTGTGTCCAAACAAATTGGACATTCTAAAACGTTCAATATGGAAGATACGCAAGCGATTAAACGTTGCAAGTTTGACGGCATAGGACCACAGCAGAGAGTCTGTAACATAAAAAATTAGCGGCGACATTAACGACAGCAAAGGTTGAGAAGCAGCTTCCTTTTATAAACTTTTTTAACATACACATGTGATAGATATACAATTCTTTCGAAATTTTTCACTCAAAGACAAATAGCCAGTTGTACATATGTTTTCGGATCTGATGTACGACCGGGTAGTATCGTTCCGGCTCCTAAAAAGCACTCGATTAACATTATTCCGACGAATCTCGTTGGCTTTGGTCTGGAGCTGGATGGCGGCATAGACATTAACGACAGGCAAACGGGTATATCTAGATATTTGCAATTTGTTGAGAGGCAACTTTCTTTTATAAACTTTTTTAACATACGCATGTGATAGATATACACTTCTTTCGAAATTTTTCACTCGAAGACAAATAGCCAGTTGTACCAGGTCGGCTGAAAAGTCCCCGGTCTGACACATAGTTGGCGTTACTGTTATTAAATCCATATGTTTTTTAGATAGTACTAATCTTCAAACGAAACGTGTCAAAATTTGACAACAATCCGACCATTAGTTACTGAGATATTGCGTTAAGAGTGAAGCTACTTTTGTTATTTAAAAAAATGGAAAAAAAAGAATTTCGTGTGCTGATAAAGTACTGCTTTTTGAAGGGAAAAAATACCGTTGAAGCAAAAGCATGGCTTGATGAGGAGTTTCCGGACTCTGCGCCAGGAAAATCAACCATAATTGATTGGTATGCTAAGTTTAAACGTGGTGAAATGAGCATCGAACACGGCGAACGCAGTGGACGACCAAAAGAGGCTGTCACCGACGAAAACATCAAAAAAGTTCGCAAAATCATTTTAAATGACCGTAAAGTAAAGTTGATCGAGATAGCTGACATCCTAAAGATATCAAAGGAACGTGTTGGACACATCGTGCATGAATATTTGGGCATGCGGAAGCTCTGTGCAAAATGGGTGCCGTGCGAGCTCACATTCGATCAAAAACAACAAGTTGATGATTCTAAGCTGTGTTTGAAGCTGTTAAATCGTAATAAAACCGAGTTATTGCGTCGATATGTGACAATGGATGAAACATGGATTTATCACTACACTCCAGAGTCCAATCGACAGTCAGCCGAGTGGACTACACGCGATGAACCGGCTCCAAAGCGTGGAAAGGCGCAACAGTCAGCTGGAAAAGTTATGGCGTCAGTTTTTTGGGATGCGCATGGAATAATTTTCATAAATTATTTTAAAAAGGGCCAGTCCATCAACAGCGACTATTACACAGCGTTATGGGACCGTTTGAAGAACGAAATCGCAAAAAAACGGCCCCATATGAAGAAGAAGAAAGTGCTATTTCACCAAGACAATGCACCGTGTCACAAATCAATGAAAACAATGGCCAAATTAAGTGAATTGGGTTTCGAATTACTTCCCCATCCATCGTACTCTCCAGATGTGGCCCCCAGCGACTATTTCCTGTTTGCAGACCTCAAGAGAATGTTCGCCGGGAAGAAATTTAGCAGGGATGAGGAGGTGATCGCCGAAACTGAGGCCTATTTCGAGGCTAAAGACAATTCGTACTACAAAAATGGTATCGAAAAGTTGGAAGAACGCTATAATCGGTGTATCGCCCTCGGAGGCAACTATGTTGAATAATAAAATCGAATTTTGCCAAAAAACTGTGTTTTACTATGGTAGACCGGGGACTTTTCAGTACGACTGTTATATGTGTTTTCGGATCCGATGTACGACCGAGTAGTAACGTTTCGGCCCCTAAAGAAACACTTGATGGCGGCCTAGATGGAAAAAGAATTTCATCTACAACCACCATATAACCGCGAGAAAGTCAGAAGAAACATATACTTATATGGGTATGTATACACACTGCGAATGGCAAATGAAGTAGTGTGTATACAGTTTGTCGCTATTACATTGTAATTGCCGTGAATTCTTGGCAATTACCATAATTCTGACTATTGTCTCGTTTTGGAATAATAATTGCGGTTTTCGGACTCACCATTCGTTATAACGTACGACATGATATCAAATTTGAAATATTTTTATTGAGATCTTCTAATATAAACTCACATCAATCATTACGCGCTTGTTTATCAAACGACCGTCGGTTCGCTGGCTTTTCAACACCAAGATGTTGATATAAAATGGTGTTCATCGAGGAGGATCTTAATGTACACTACCTGTCATATTTATTTGCCCACCCTCAGTTTTAGCCAAAATTATTAAACTATCAAATGTGTACTGAAAATTTATTTATTGTACCAATACAGTAGTGTAAAATAAACATAAAATAGTTACATTTTTCTTATATAAAAACTTTATCATTAATTATTATTAAATTTTGCTCTCATCAATGTGTCCACCTTTATTTTTGATAATTGCGGCACATAACCGCGGCATGCTTTCAATTAATTTTTGCAGTGTATCTTCTGTAATTTGTGCCCAGGCTTCTTGAAGTTTTTCCCACAGTACAGTGGTGGATGATTCTTCCCAAAGAAGCTCTATTGGGTTTAGATCAGGACTTTGAGCTGGCCATACCATTATAGAGATTTGCCCTTGCTCTTCTAGTTGACGCAAGTAATCGCCACACAATCTAGAAGTGTGATTCGGATTGTTGTCCTGTTGAAATACAAAGTTTTCGCCAAGAATCCTTAGTCCTGAAGGAACAGCGTTATTTTCTAAAATTTCCTTGTAGCCTTCTTTTCTTAGGATTCCCTCAATTTTGACGAGATCGCCTAGAGATCTTCCACCAAAACAGCCCCAAATCATTATTGAACCTCCTCCATGTTTTACGGTAGGCGCAATACATTCTGGCAGAACTCTTTCTCCTGCGGATCTTCTTACGAATATTCGCCTTTTACTACCGAAAAGTTCAAACTTCGATTCGTCTGTCCACAACACATTATTCCACTGATCAATCGTAGAATTCTTATGTTCTTTGGCCCAATTTAGTCGTTTTATCTTGTTTTGCTTTCGTAGTAGTGGTTTTCGCAGAGCAATTCTTCCGTATAAACCCGCTTGCCTTAACCTTGTCTGTACCGTGGACACACTAATTGGTTTAGCACGCGCTCTATTCATTTCAGCAGCAATTTCTGGTGCTGTTTTTCGTCTATCGCGTCTACTTATCCGTATTAGATGCCGGTCATCTGCAGATGTCGTCGCTTTGCGTCGTCCAGATCTTCTTTTGTTGGAAAATGTACCACTTTCTTCAAATTTTTTAACGTTATAATCAACGGTTCTGCAATTTAATCGTAATTCTTTTCAATTTCGAGATTACTTTTACCCGTACGACGATAAGCAATTATCATAACACGCACTTCAACAGATAATTCCTTCGTCTTCGGCATTGCATAAAATATTCACAATAACTCTCTATTTCACTGTTTTCGCAATAAAAGATGAACGATGACTGACATAAAATTTATTTTCCTTTTTGAATAACACATCCTAATATTGTAATTAGTTAGTACAATAACACAATATTGGTAATACCTTTCGGAAGTGCAGGTAAAACTGTTAATACTGTAGGGATTAGCCTATATAATATTTATGGTATTTTTCCAATTTATGACACCTTTACGATATATCATAAACAATTTAAGATTTTCGTAGAAATTCATGTGGAATTACTTCCACTAATAATATTGTTGACTAATTATAATACAGATTTTACGAAAGATAATCCGTATTTCAGGAAAGACATAAAATTGGGGTGGGCAAATAAATATGACCGGTAATGTACATGAACAGCTCAAAATGAATATAGCATGAAGTGACATTTGAGGTGCCGAAGTGTCCGACGATGTATGCACATTTGTACATATGTATATTACGTATTAACATTTCGATGCGATATTTCACGGTTATTATTAATCATCGGCATTATATTTTCACCCTTATCAGTGAAAATATGAATATATGTGCATGTACGTAGGTGCACCTGTGCACAAACGAACCGTTTAGCCAGAGAAGTAGTATACAATTACTAAATTCAACGATTAATTAAGAAACAGTTAGGAAAGAGAGTTGAAATTTTCAATGTGGTAACATAAATTTTGCAAGATTAGCAAAATTGAATACCCAATTATTTAAAAATGCCGTCGATGCAATAGATGTTACTAGAGCGCACATATTATCACCCCATTTGTCCATAATTTTATTTAAAATGGCGGTTAAAAATTTTATCGGTATAAGATCGCGTGAACCGAGTCGAGAATAGTTGAACCTATTCGACAGGTAAACGCTTCGCCTCATATTCAATTTCAAACTGACAAATGCACGAACGGAAAGGGAATAAGAAGCAGCAATATATTGTCCTAGTACGTGCTTTTACAGCTGTTCACACGATAATCAAATTATTATAAATTCGAAGATTTTTTTTTACTACCCCAAGGATAGGGTGGTTTAATTATAAACAGCAGTGCACCCGCCTACTTAGTAACTATTTATTTAAAATATTTTCCGACTAGAAGATTCAAATAAATCGTCCGATATAGGTCCACCAGACAGTGTATCTTATCTTTTTACAACATACATACACACAAGCACATGTACATACATATGTATATATTATATGTATGCTATGTATAATATTCTGAAATAACATGGTCGACTGATCGACAGTAGCCTTGTCTGCATAAAATAATTACGTTATTCCCAAGAACGCTTACATATTTTGCTACAGAACTTTTAAAAACAATTCGTTCCTATTTTTCATTATGTATATACAATGTAAATGAAACAATATTCAAATAATTTAATGGCGAAGGTCTGTCCCAAGTAAATGCAAAGAGGTGCGTACAATAAAAAAAATTCGAGTTTAGAAACTGTTGCAGTATTGTCAAATTATAGGTGCACGTTTTCGGTATTTTTCGTTAGCAACCCCTGCCACGTCTCATTCCTATTATCGTCTAATATAGTATCCGAAAATTGTTAAAATTAGAAGGAACAGTCCTAATAAACGATAGAATAACTTTACTTTGTTTATATTTAAATGTATGCTTGAGTAGTCGAGAGGACGAAAAGATTTTCACGGTTATAAATTTTCCAAACTTAGTCAAAGCCGTTGTTACGTAACTTTACTCTAATTTAATCATATTTCATTTCTTATAATTTCTTATGGAGGGTGTCTGGGGTGTGTCCTGTACTGAAGAGCGGTTCTCCGTCTGATGTGGCTAACTATCGACCAATCTCAATTTTAAATAATTTTGCTAAGGTATTTGAGACAGTGATATACCTCCGTGTTTATCCTCTCGTTAGAAACTACATATCACCTTTCCAGCATGGTTTCATGGAGGGAAGGTCAACTACTACCAATCTGGCCTATTTTACACAATTCACTTCTAGTATCCTTGATGCCCGGGGCCAGGTTGATGTTATTTATACGGATATTTCTAAGGCGTTTGATCGCATGGATCACGCAATTTTGATTGGCAAGCTGAGCTCTTTTGGATTTAGTGATTCACTCATTTCTTTTTTCTATTCATATTTGCATAGCCGACGCCAATATGTTTGTCATGCCGGTTACAAGTCGCACCTGTTCTCGGCCACGTCAGGAGTGCCGCAGGGCTCCAATTTGAGTCCTTTGTTGTTTCTGCTTTTCATTAACGATTTGCTTGAGACAGTGGATTGCAATAGGTGCATTTTTGCGGATGACTTAAAAATTTTCGGAGGTGTGGACGATATGGATGGCTGTAACCGCTTGCAGTTGGCGTTGGATGGAATTTCTGATTGGTGCGCGCTGAAGAATTTGCAGATGAATGTGGATAAATGCAGAGTTGTAACATATACGAGGAGGATTAACTCGGTAATCTATAATTATTCACTTAATGGTCTTTCCCTTGTTAGATGCACTGAAATAAAAGACTTGGGTGTTTACTTTGATTCCAGGCTTACCTTTGTTAAGCACATCAATCACATAACCGCGGCGGCTCTGAGGGTGCTGGGTTTCGTGATAAGGAATTCTCATTGTTTCAGTATTTCTACGATTAAGCAGCTATACATGACGTATGTGGGTTCGAGGCTGGAGTATTCATCTCTGATCTGGCATCCTTATTATGAGATTCACAAATTGTCACTTGAAAGAGTTCAGAGAAGGTTTTTGAGGTTTTTGAGCTTTAGGGTGGGGGGTGTGTATCCTCCGCGAGGAGTCGAGAACTCTTTTCTTCTAAATAAGTTTGGAATGGAGTCCTTGGAAGTCAGGCGTCAACTGAGCAGTATTAAGTTTGTATTTAACTTGGTTAGAGGGAATATAGATTGTGCTCATTTGCTATCTCAGCTCAATTTTATGGTACCACGAGTGTCGGCTAGACATAGCCATTGCTTTTATGTTGAAACATTTAGTACGAATATTGGTTTCAATTCCCCATTGGCAGTTGCATGTCGGGCCTTCAACGGTTTGTCGGACCATTGTGATTTAAATTTTTATTCCTTGGGGCGGATACTGGCTGTCGCTAGGGCGCGTTTGTCTTAATTTTCTTTATTTTCTTAATTATGGGTGTGTGTGTATAACCTATATTTATATTCATTTATATCTTTATTTTGATTTTTTATTTTTTTTTTTCTAAAGCACTGTGAACATTAATTGTGTTACTTTTGTTTTGTTTGATTATCTGATGATTTGTATTTTTGTATATGTATATATATGCAATATGTGTGTATATATATATATATGTATTTTTTTTGTCCTGTTATTGGATTGTAACAATCTGTTGGACAATACTTATTATTATTATTATTATTATAATTCACGCATTTCTCCTCCGCATGTTCCGCCGTCTTTGCAATGCAATCTAAAAAGATTGCTAATAGTCGATGTGTCAAATTTGAGGCAGCGTATTGTTCTTAAATTACATAGTTGTATAGTGGTATAGTTATACCGACAAATAAAGTTTTCATATTTTACTATCGTTAATATTACGTGTGCAAAATGTAAAAAATATTTCTAATAAAGTTTAGAATCATTAGATTAGATACATGTACACACACACGTATACACACACACACACACACACATATATATATATATATACGTATACGTGTGTGTGTGTGTGTGTGTATTTCTTGAACGAAAGTCTAAAAAATAATTCGAGGTCGCGTTTATTTGTAAATGTATTCAAATGTTGAAATATGTATATAGAATTTGTCATTGGAGAAGTTTCATTTATATTGTACTTTCATGGTTAATGCATTTGCAAATGATTCACCAACTGTTGAAATTCTGCAAAAAACGTTAACATGTAACGAAACTCTTGCTGGAAATACATTGGTTACCTTCGCGTATAACGTATAACGTACAGTAATTATGGTCATTATCTAATTAATAATGAACATGCTTACAGCGTCGTTCAAAAAATTGCTCCACAGTAGATTTTTGTTGCATCCTGTCTTAATCTAGAGTGTAATATTGAACGAATTCATAATAAAATCTTTTAAAAATATTAAAAGTAGAGATTTTCAACGTTTAGCTTTCTGCTTTTTGTTGGAACACAAAAGCAGAATCTTTGAGGAATATCCTAAACTGCGATAAAGAGTCGATCACGTGCAATAGAAAGAGATCAGGATGACATGAACTTAGACTAAAACCGCAAAATGGAGACGTCATGACGAGAGTGTGGTTGGTGGCGACATCAATAGAAAAGACACGAACCGATCCCCTCCTATTCTTCAGACGCTTCACCGCTTCTTCACTTCTTTTGTTACAGTTTAGAATATTTCGTCGTATAATTAAATAATCGAGATCGAAAGGGGCTTTACGGGATTCGAACCCGCCAACCAAAATTGGACACTTCTCGCGATCTAATGTGAACTATCACCATGTTATATTTCACATCGGCCTACATTGTATATGTGCGTGATAGCAATAATCCCGTGCTTAATAGAAAAGTATTTAATATAAAATATATTATACCTCACGTATCTGTCAGATAATAAGCGATAACCTATAAAAACATTTTCGCATTTTCACCTTATCGATTTGCCATAATAGGTTGTAAATTTCAAACAATAAAGAATATATTATGAGCAAATAATGTATCACTGTCAAATGTTAAATTAATTTTTGCCATGACATCGACTAAGATAATATCAGAAATCATGAAAAAATATCATACCGTAATTCACGAAAGATCTTGGATCTTCATCGACTTTGTAAATGCCATATTTTGTAGATTTGAAAATTTCAAACTATCGATAACACGAACGTTAATGCATCATCAAAAAAGAGATTAATTTCGTTCATACCGATATGATACTGATACTGATATGTCATTTGGTACGAAGGAAATTTACTACTAGCTGTAAAGTTAGCGACGTTATATGCACGACTCAAGTTACGTAGATGTGATGTAATCGCATGAACGATGATTCCTTGTGAGGTTATCGGGAAGTGGATATGAGTCCGCATCCAACATGTGCCACAGTATACGAACTGTATATGACATTCTAACAAAGATCAGAATACAAATAACATGTACCCCTTGGCCTTATATTCGCACGTTAAAATTTCATCGGAATGACAGATGGTGAAGATAATTTTCAATGGTCAGTCAAAAGATGAACACGCTAAGGAGAGCCGAAGACGAGAAACGGGTCACCTAAACCCGTTTGCTTTTAATTATTAATGACTTTGTTTTTTTTATATATTCTCCGTTTCTTATTATTTACGATCACTTCAAAACTACGAGCCGCGACTTCTCCTGTTTAATTTGTTCAACTTTTAACTCCGGTATTTATATTCTATTCAGTTTCAGTTTCCCTCCAGGAACACGTCCCTAACTGCATTTTTTATATCGAACGTAACAATATATTAACACAAGAGGCGACATATCGAATTAAGCGCAACAATAATCCGAATGGACTTACACTGGTTCCATACAACGAATGAATATTCATTCGAATTTCAAGATTAGCGTCCATTAGCTCCGAGTACTGTGTAATATTATTTTCCGGATATGTCACTGTTAGATTCTTTCCGTTGCCCAAATCGGCAATGCCCATGAAATAAACACGATATACGTCCACGTCAAACATTGATGAGTAGTAACCGGTCACTCTTTGGGAGTTATTCCGAAGTCTCCGAGGCTCTTTTATAAAATTTATGAACGAGCATCGGCGAAACGACTGACGCTTTTTTTCGATGCTAACGAATTTGGCAGTTACTTCACAGACTTATAGTTGTATTATCTAAATATTGTTATGCATATTTTTTTATAGACACTTTAATCATTTTTTTACCCGCAAGACGATCTGAGTTTTATCAGTTTATCAGCACATATTTTATAAAACATTTTCGCTTAAGCATAATTACTTTTGCGATTTCCACGAGCGTTTCGTACGTATTAAGGTGCATTAGCGCGCACTTATTAGCACATTCATGCGTGTTGCTAACTCGGCAGATTGAATTTTCATGATACGAAATGACAAAGTAAAATAAGTACGACAACGGATAAGTGATATCGATAACGCATTATCGTGCACAGTGGCGTTCAGAAGTCAACATAGAATTTCTTATTATATTAAAATCCAAAAGCACAAAGGATAAAGGATCTCTCAAGCAAATACAATTTTATTATTTGCTTGCTGTTCCCAAGTGTTATTTCAACATCTAGCAATATTATTACGTTTACGACTCAAATTAAATTGAAGGAGTCGTTCCGCAAAAAAACACAAGACAGAAAATACAATACATTCGCTTAATAATCGTGTCCAGAAATATTCTAGATGCACGTAAGTATTTCATCCTGCTAATACATACGTTAAATAAAGAAATGACGGTAATTTATTCTCACGTGATGGAAAAGTCACCTGAGCATATTGGTTTATGACTACGCGCTATGCATACGTATGTACTTACATACCTACCTGTAAACTGACTTCCAGTAAAGTCGTAGTTAAAGCAAATTAAGTGGTTTGATTAATGGTATTTTAATGATTTTCTCGAAATGAGAAAACAATATTATTCGTAAATATGTGCCTTCTATTTGTGTTATTATTGTCTCTTTTTTATGTCACTTGAGAAAATGTAAAAGAGTATGGAGCAAAGCGTGAAGCCGAAATAAGTAATTCGTTAATATTAATAGTTTCTCGACATTTCAGTTGGAAATATTGAATTGTAAATGTGTAAATATTCCCTAATCCGAAGTAATAAACTCCTAATTGCGCCATAAAAAGTCCAGTTCGGTCTATTTCGAAATGATTTAAAGAACATTTTGCGAGCTTTGTAAGCCTTTAATCGAACAAACAATAAACAATAAACTCGGCTCTTAAACGTTATAGTACGTATAATACACACCTATGTACATACATAACTGTTGCACTACTTTATTTGATTTATTTGAATTTAAGGGATCATAAAAATTAATATTACACTACAAATATAATATATGATAAAACAACTCATGCATTTGAACCCCTCGCTCGCCATGAAAATTCCCAACTGCATAGAACAGGGTGGGTGAATGTTTTACATCGTATTTAAAATTTTAAGTACGCATCCGAAAAGTTATCCAATCTCCGAATACGTACACATACATATGCATCTTAAGTAGTATTTCTGAATAGACAAAATATTAAAACATTTGAATGGTAACTGAATTTACTAGGAATACACTCCTAGTTTACGTGGTTAACTTAAAACACGAAGATTTAAACGATTCATTCGGGGCAAGAGAAAAACGTTTTACCGAGTACTTTGCGAAATAAATTTTTAATAGCTGCAATAAAATTACTATAATCGTTAAATTTGGTCATTGATATTAATTTTATGTAGTAGTAGTAACGGTGTTGAAATATTACATAATTTTTCCGAAAACCGAAATCTATACAGGAGACATTTAACGTACCTCTGGTGAACATAGTGGATCGATACCGACATTCCACAATAGCAGTGCAACGTGAGAACTTTTTTTTACTAAATGAGCAACATCCGAGATCCTCTGCCCAATTATATCTTCACCATTTACTTCCAAGACACAGTCGCCGCTTTTTAAGCCCGCAATATGTGCCGCTGATCCATTTTCGACACTGCTGACCCACGGATATGGATCCCACTTGCTTCTTGTCAAATCAAAACCGCAATTAGTATCGGAAGCTTGTTTTTCTATTTCCAATATACGCGTCGTTGGATTGTAATGATCGATTTCGCCGACGCCACTATCTGATAACATACTTTAAAATTTCTTCATCGATGTTCACTATTAGAGATGCAATGTGATTTTAAGTACTTTCATCTTGAATTTCGCCTTAAAGCTAAACCATTTCAAGGCTTCGCGATATATATATATGTATATATATATTCTTTTTACTTGTGTACGTGTTATATATGTATGCATAGTGGATGACCTTCCATTGATAAATTAGCAGTTTCCATTTATTGGTTTATAACTAATGAATTACATAGGCATTACGCGTTGTACTTCACTGGTACCACTTACTAAATTAAAATCACGCGCCCGATATAGAATATTTGGTCGCGGCTTCTCTAATATAACAATTAGTAGGTGAAATCTATCGATAAACAATAAGTACGTGATGTTACAATGGAAGAAAACGATACTGAAAAATAAGTACCTTTATTTATAACATTTTTGCAAAAAAAAAGGTGGAATTCGAGGAATTACTCAACAACAAGAAAATATTTAAGAAATATTTAAGCTATTTCTAAATAAACTAATATTAACATGAGATGCACATAACATAACAATTTGTACATATATGTATATATATATATATATATATATATATATATATATATATGTACTAATTTAAATAAATAGGACTTACACCTGGGTAATAAGAAAAAATTCACTGAAATAATAACACTTTCTTGTTTAAATAATATGTAACATATAGTTTTTTCTTTCTTGTTTGATTTTGCGAGCACGACACTTGTTTTTTAAAGTTTTTGCACGATGTCGAACTTTTTTTTGAAATCCATGGTTTCCTTTTTCGGGTCAAACTTTTTTTTGGCGGCTAATTTCGCGCGCAATTCCGCTGCAGTCATACTAAGATTCAGGGGGCCATTTTTCTCTTCGATCGGTGAATTCGGTTTTTCCGGCGTCTTGGTGATATCAGGTGCGTCCTCCTCTTCTTCGGGATCGATGATTAACAATTTCGTTTCGTTTGGTAATTGCTTGATGGCTTCAACTACCTGTTTGTGTGTTTTCGTCGCAATACTCTCACCGTTCACCTCTAATATCCTGTCGCCTTGTCTTAGGCCGGCGGCTTCGGCTGGTGAATCCTTGTCAACCTTGCCGATATACTGGCCAAGTTTACCTTTTTCAGCATGCAAATTGAAGCCGTAACCGTCGAAGTTCTCCCATTTTACTATGTGACACAAACGTGCGTTACCATTTGCCTTGGACATTTTTAACAGTTTGTTAATCTTTCGTCCGTTAACGTGTAGATGGGTCAGATGAAATGGTACAAACTAAAAAAATAACATTGCGTGTGATATTTTTCGATATACAGGTGCGAATACAACTATGCGATAAGTATAGAAAATACGACGTTACTGGTTAGTATGCAGTAGTAGTTGTAACTTGACTGGTACAGCTTGTCCCTCCTCTACCTCCCTCCTTTTGTGTAGGTCGTCATTGCGACCTCTGACCAGTGCCGGATCGGCAATCTGCGAAATGGGGCGACAAACTGCTAACCGGCACATTCGCCTGTATTTTATTACTTTAATTTTTAACTCTCTTTTACGTTTACTAAAAAATATATAGAATTTTTTAATTAAAGTTCGTCCGTAAATTTTATCAGTTTCCAAATGGCCGACTCGCATAATAATTGACAAAACCGTGCTCGTTTTTTAAATAGATAAGAAAATATTTACAGCAACTCAAGTCAGATATTAATATATTAAAGAAGAATTCAATTTTAATCCCGTTTCTGGTTTGGAGTTATTAAGTTTACAGTCACCTCGAGCGTTTATTTATTACGGTGCTATAGCGTTTATTTAATAATACCAATAATCCATTATCTTTAGGTTTGTCGACGTTTATCGGTCAAGTTCTAGTGCATTTTTAAATCAGAGGGTGAGCGATTGACGTACCTGTTACGTGTGTTAAAATAATAAACGCTGCCGTCGTACGCATAAATGAAACGTTTTAAATATACAGACGTCTGTTTCTGGTCGTATGTTATGTTTCTGGTCGGTTTTGTAACTGCGGATATAAAATTTCGTTAATACGAAAGTGACTGGAATTTGTTTAAAGTGACATTTAGTCTTCTGTTTTTAAGAGAAGGAACGAACAAAAGCGGTAATATGTGTAACATATGAAGGGAGACTTTAAACTGTAATCTTAGCCTAGTATGGTGACACTGGTAACTGATGGAAATGGGAAATACGAGGGAGCGTTTTTATATTCGCGGAATGAGCGGATTGTAGAGGGGTGAGTAGGCGCATTGGGGGCGTGGCCTGTGCAGCGACTCATGATTAGTATAAATACGAAGTTTCATTGTTATTAGACAGTTAGTCTTTGAGCTATCGTCAAACAAGTAACATAATCAGGAGTGAAAAGTGAAATATGGAAAAAATCGAATATCGTGCCGTTATAAAGTTCCTTACCAGGCAAGGACAATCAGTCGCGACCATAATGAATGAGATGTCATTGGTTTACGGCGACTCTTGTCCAGGAAAAACCATGGTGTACAAGTGGCATAGTTTATTTAAACAAGGAAGGGAATCCCTTGAAGACGACCCGAGGCCGGGCAGGAGCATTGAGGTGACCACGCCAGCACTTATCCAAAAAGTTGAACAAATTGTACTCGAAGATGCTCGACTAAAGAAGAAACAACTCGCAGAAATGGTTGGAGTATCCGATACAACAATTTTTAAAATCCTTCACGATCATCTCGGCATGTCTAAGGTCAGCGCAAGATGGGTGCCGAGAATGCTCACGCCGCCGCAAAAACAACAGCGCGTAGACTGTTCGCGTGCATTTTTGGACCTCTGTAATGAAGACAAGGATGGTGTATTGAGTGGAATTGTTACTGGAGACGAAACTTGGGTTCATCATTATGAACCTGAGTCCAAACAAGACTCCATGCAGTGGCATAAGAAGGGCACAGCACCTCCCAAGAAATTTAAAGTGTCACAATCAGCTGGGAAACTCATGGCAACGGTATTTTGGGACTCGGAAGGAATATTGTTGATTGATTATAAAGATAAAGGTGTTTCTGTAACCGGAGAATATTACGCTTCAATATTAGAGCGACTAAAAGAAGCCATTAAAGAGAAAAGACGGGGAAAATTGCCAAAGGTGTTCTGCTTTTGCACGACAACGCGCCCGTCCACAAGAGCCGCGTTGCGTTAGCTGCCCTGCATAAGGTGGGCTTCGAAAATGTGAATCACCCACCCTACAGCCCAGACCTGGCCCCGAGTGATTATTACCTGTTTCCGAAAATGAAAAAAGAGCTGCGGGGTAAAAAATTTACTGCCGATGATGAAGTCAAGGAGGCAGTTTCGGCGTATTTTGCAGATAAAGAGAAATCATTTTTTTATGAGGGTATAAATAAATTAATTGAAAGATGTGAAAAATGTATCCGTCTTGCAGGTGAATATATTGAAAAAGAAAAATAATTTGGTTTTTTTATTTCCACCCCTTGTCCCCCATTCCGCGAATATAAAAACGCTCCCTCGTAAGTGGACGTGAAACGATTATGATTTTTCGGCGAGTTTCGAAAATCCCGTAAACATAATAATACCATTTCACGATCAGTCTCCAAGAATGGAGTATTAAAGTTCAAGCATTGACTGGTAATGACGAAGAAATAATCGGCCTAGAAACAAAAAGTTCGGACAACGAAAACTAATATGCTTTATTTATCCAGTGAACGTTTTGACGCGAGTCGTGCGATTTTTAAAAGTAACGTAATGCAATACTTTGTTCGGTGTCTTACTGGTATAATTTTCAGACATACTTTCCATTTCGAATGAATAAAACTTGGTTATATTTAATTTGCTTCTGAAGAAGGTCAAACTTTTTGAGTAACACCGGCAGCAATTTCTCTATCTTCGATTGATCATAAACTACTTAATAAGTCCTCTTAACGATAAAGCAAGCGTACACTATTCGGCCTCTCTGGTTTACCAACGTTTCGTGGCAATTCCCGTTTTGAATATCGAACTTTAAAATGCGAAATAATATTTCGATTCCGAGAAAGAAGCACAGCTAGCAAGTAGTGTGTCAACTCTTCGGTCCAACCAAACAATCTTTCTCGTATCCGTGCCGAATTATTTGCTCTTTTTAATTAATTTTTATTTCGATAAACGGACTTAGTTTAAGCTTGCCTAGTTTCTTTATCGCCGACATTTCGCAAAGTCTTTTGTATGATAAATCTAAAAGTAAATACAGTTTTATAAGTACATCTCGTTCCTAAGTTTCACGGCGAACCGTCTTGTCGCGTATCGCCGATTAAGACATTTGCTTCACCATAGTCTTACACATAGGTGCCTTAAACTGTCTTTTGTATAATTCCTCACAGAAAAAGTATTTGGATGCCTAATCGTTCTTAAAAAGTTTCACACTCATTTCGGAGCTTTCATATTGCTGAAACGAAGCGTTCAATTGGCATTCGTATTGTAAGTTATGAATTTTATACTAGGACATTCTACATAGACCGTTGTATATTTGCTGAATACGGGTTAGGAATTGGCATGAAAATTTAGTATTGTAAAGGCGTTTCTATCTAAGCCCGAAATGACATTGAGGACACTTGACGATATCGCTCATTTATTTCGTAGCAATAGGTAAAAAAAGATCTGCGAAAACCAAGTGATGTGGAATATTTTGAATTTTGTTGACTCGCTCTGCAGCACTGTAGATGTACAAAGGTGCGTCGTAGTGGGCCCCAATCGAAAATTCATGAGTTAATACGGCACTGGCTCCGACGAAACTACGAAGTTCTTTGAATGCTTATAGAAGAAAATAATTATGTGTTATTCATATAACACAAATAATGATTACTGTATGCATATATGTACAGGTAAGTATTTACCGATATTGTGAAAGACGAATTTTATCGAAATCGATATATACACACGTACGTGAGTGTATATTTTACAAGAAAAAATATGACGAGAGAAAAAAAACCTGTCGTCCGATAGAAAACTAAAGAGTTGTAATATTTTACGTAAGACGTCCTTTCAGAGCGCTCGGAAATTCTTTATTGTAATTTTATGCATATAAGTTAATCATCAATAGTTACGCAGAGTATTTTTATGTTATTTTTATTGCTGTCTCTTGTTATAGTACAGCAATATTCAGGGTCAGTTATAATTTAGAATGGAGTAGATTAAAAATATTTTCATTCAATAAGCCAAATTTTATGGCGAAATAGGATTAGATTTTTCATTCTAGAAATGAATATGTCATTAAATTATCTTGAATACAAATGACTAGTGAACATTTCCATTGTAAATGAAGGTTATTAGTTACTACCAGAACTACATAAGACATGTACCTTTATTTATTATTAATTTAAAAAAAAAATTCATTGAAAGTGTTTTCTTATTATGACCACTTATATTTAGAAGGAATCAACACATCTTATGGAATTGAAACAAGTTTAGTATAAAATAAACAAATAAGAGTTTAACATCTATTGAAAAAAAAAGTAATGGCGATTTTCTATTTTTCGCGAAAAATTCCATTACAGAAATCTGTTTTGTATAATAGCAAAATCGTCGTTGATTATGTAGATCGTATTTTCATATTAGATGGCGCTATTTCACAACAAATTAATTTTCAAAACGAAATCGAATAATTATTGGTCGAGTTATTTCGAAAAGTTTGTAGTACAAAAATTGTTCCTGAAATATCTCATTTAATAAATAATAGAACTTAAAAAATATTTTTCTCGTCTCTGTTTTTTTTTTATGCCAAGCAGAGAGTATTCAGTGCAGAATAATAAATATATTTTAGAATGGGATGTTTATTTCCGTTAATTTAATATTATTAATCTAAATATATGTGCATCTAATCAAATTGCGCGGTACCGCCAAAGAGAAATACATACATTTACTTTGAAATAACATCTTTAAAATCTGTCCGCGTTTCATAATTGAAGAGGAACATTTTATATAATTTCAATTTTAAAATCACTTGTATTCAAATCTCTGCTTATTAAGTGATTAATTCCATTTAGATTATTGAATAATAAGGTCCGTAGGCCACCTAGTTAGTTTAAATTGTACAAGATTGGACGTTCGTCTGGTTGCCTACATAGGAGAATAATAATGTGAAATCTAACAATGTTTCAGTTTGGAACAGATTCTGTGTTTATTTGTCATACTGTGACAACGATATCTGTCACCGTACATTATGCATTTACATACTTTAATTTTGTAAATTACGAACTTTTTTCTTTTTTAAATTTTTCTCGATAGAATAGCACTAAAATTAGTCATGTAGAAAGAGAGAATCATTCTTTTTTAAAATGCCTTTAAGCCTAACCAATGGTTTTATTACATAAATATTTGATAGATAGCGCCACAAACACGATGTTCCTATTGTTAATAAAATGATAAGAAAATCATTGTCCAAATGATCAGTTCCAGTGATTTTTGGTTTATCCACATTCCTCAGTGTCTGTCAAAGGAGTGGGTAAGATACGTGTTCAAATTCTCTCTCTATTTTCGTACCATTTAGTATTAATTTACGTGCAATTGGGTGTGTTTCGTATGTTTTATTAAAGTATATATTAACTTATACATACAAAATGTTTAGTTGGCTAAGTAAAGACAATAACAAGCAAGAAGTTTATGGTACGGTGGTGCAAGGATTGAAGGATATTTATAAAAATAAATTACTGCCATTGGAAACACATTATCAGTTCCATGATTTTCACTCCCCCCAACTAGAAGATTCAGATTTTGATGCAAAACCAATGATATTATTGGTTGGTCAGTATTCAACTGGTAAGACAACATTTATTAAATATTTACTGGAAAGAGATTTTCCCGGTATAAGGATTGGCCCAGAACCAACAACGGATAGATTTATTGCTGTTATGTATGATGAGAAAGAAGGTATGATACCAGGTAATGCGCTAGTCGTTGATCCGAAACGTCAATTTAGGCCATTATCAAAATTCGGTAATGCTTTTCTAAATAGATTTCAATGTTCCTTGGTAAACTCACCCGTATTGAAAAATATTTCAATTGTTGATACGCCAGGTATATTATCAGGTGAAAAGCAACGTGTTGATAGAGGTTACGATTTTACCGGCGTGTTAGAATGGTTTGCAGAGAGAGTTGATCGAATAATATTGTTATTTGATGCCCATAAGTTAGATATATCTGATGAATTTAGGAGATCAATAGAAGCATTAAGGGGCCACGATGATAAAATAAGAATAGTGCTAAATAAAGCTGATATGATCGATCATCAGCAATTGATGCGTGTCTATGGGGCGCTTATGTGGTCTCTGGGAAAAGTGTTACAAACACCAGAAGTTGCTAGAGTGTATATTGGCTCTTTTTGGGATCAGCCACTTAGGTTTGATGTGAACAGGCGACTCTTTGAAGATGAAGAACAAGATTTGTTCAAGGACCTACAGTCATTACCAAGAAATGCCGCGTTGAGAAAATTAAATGACTTAATAAAGCGAGCTCGCCTGGCCAAAGTTCACGCGTATATAATAGCCGAATTAAGGAAAGACATGCCTTCCGTCTTTGGTAAAGACTCAAAGAAAAAAGACTTGATTAAAAATTTGGGGCAAATTTATGACAAACTGCAGAGAGAACACCAGATATCGCCTGGTGATTTTCCAGACATCAAAAAAATGCAAGAGGTCTTGGTAAATTTAGATTTTACGAAGTTCCATCCATTAAAACCGAAATTATTAGAAATCGTCGACAGAATGTTAGCCGATGATATATCTAAATTGATGGCAATGATACCACAAGAAGATATAAAGAGTACAGAGACGGAGAGTTATGTTAAGGGCGGCGCTTTCGTAAATGTAGAGGATACCGTTTCACCGTTCGGTTACAAGAGAGGTGAAGGAATCAATGCTGGATTTGGTGAGCCAGAGTGGATTGTCAGTAAATATAAGCCACAGTATGACAACATATTTGAATCATTGAAACCTAGTGATGGCAAAGTAACCGGAGCTGGTAAGGACTTTTCTTTCTTATTTATTGATCAGTATTTGGATGCGAAAGTGTATTAATAAAAAAAATAGTAACGAAATTTTGTGTATTATGCAGGTGAACATAAAAATAACTACTTCACTACAGTAAGCTTGTACGAAATCAATTTATCAGAATGTACACTTTGATATAATTTTATAATCTATTTGTGCAAACATTGAGTAAGTAAATTTCATACGCGCAGCTCGATAAAAAGTAAACAACGTGTTTTGTAATCTTTCAATTTTTGAATGGAAAGAGTCAGTATAATCTTCATTTATTGGCAAACTTTTAAATATGAATAACCGATTACAGGAGTAAAGTAATAATTATTTCATGAGTGCAATTGGCTCGCATCTAATAAGATTAGAAATGTCGTGCTGAATTTAACGGTAACATGAACCAATGAGAGCTCATAATTGTGCATCTGCTTAAAATGCGACATATTATGTAGATTATCTCGAATTAGATGAACTGCGGGCGAGACGGGCTGGCCGGCCAAAAGTAAAACGTTAATATTTTTAAATTGTGAACCGCAGCATTTCTCCATTTAACAGATCATTTCTAGCGAACGACTTCGTTCGTAATACGCGCGAAATAAATACGACTTTTAAATTGCCATCGGATTTTAATTGGAAATATTTCGTTTAATAAGAATGCACGTACCCGTTGTTATCGGGTAGTATCAGATGATAATTAAAGATTTGCAAGAAATCTCCAAAGCACTATCGTTACTTGTAAAGTTGAATACGCGGTATGTCATGTCAGATTGTCCGTGGACGTCCAACAGGAAAGAAATTAAATGCACCGATTGAACATACAATAGCGGATGAAATGAATGAACACAATTGTTACGTCACCATTCAATCACATTTTAGATGTCGTCGATACTTGCACAACAATTAATTTCATTTAATCCGTTACCGTAGCTGCATGCGTACGTACAATTTTGTAATGATTCCCGGACCGGCTAACTGTGCGTTGAAGTTGAGGGAGTTTACGTCCAAGAATAAAATAATCAAAGGAATCGTGGGTTGTTTTCTTTTCGTTTCATTATTAGGTGGAAAGTTTTCGTATTTGTCCTCGCAGTAATCGCGATAGCGAAGCCAAATGATAATAAATAATTTCGAATTTCCGTAAAATTCACGTCAGCAGTAGCGCACTAATTGTGAAAGTCTCACGTCGAAACAGAAATAAATATATAATAACCTTACGGCAATGACAATATGCCTTCAGATGATTCAAACCCAAGACTACGAACACTACCAAAGTTAAAAATAACTAGTGCTCTGCACTTTATGCACTTTTCCAAATAATCCGCATTTAATGTTTTGACTTTCTCAATATTTCTTATGTAATATTGGGTCTGGGAAAAAGTTCGTGGCGTTTTTCCCGATAGATGGCATTGGTTGCCGATAACTAAAGAACAACAAGTCACAGCGACACCACCGACGGCTCGTTTTTTAGATGACCTTCCGAACGTTAGTTTGAGCGTAGAAACATTGTAATCGGTGCAGTGGTTGGAAAGTTATTCGCACTTGAAAATGGAGAAGAATAATGAGAAATTTCGCTATATTCTGCAATATTATTATGATAAGGGGAAGAACGCTGCGCAGGCTTGTGATAAAATTTGTGCTGTGTACGGTGAAGGTACTTTATCGAAATCTGTTGCGCGGAAATGGTTCGCTCGCTTTCGTTCTGGAAATTTCAATGTGAAAGATGAGTCACGCTCCGGTCGTCCAATCACTGAAAAATCTGATGAAATTCTTGAAAAAGTCCAACAAGATAAGCATATCAGCAGTGTCGATATTGGCATGGAGCTAGGCATTGACCACAAAACTGTTTTGAACCATTTACACAAAGCTGGTTACAAAAAAAGCTTGACGTATGGGTTCCTCATGAGTTGAGCGTGAAAAACATGATGGACCGAATTAACATCTGCGATGCGCTGCTGAAACGGAATGAAATCGAGCCGTTTCTGAAACGTTTAATAACCGGAGATGAAAAATGGATTACGTACGATAATCGGAAGCGTAAAAGATCGTGGATAAAGGATGGTGAGCCGTCACAAGCGTTCGCTAAGCCAACATTGACGCCAAAAAAAGTGATGCTGTGTGTATGGTGGGACTGGAGGGGAATCGTCCACTACGAGCTACTTCCAACTGGTCAGACGATTGATTCTCAACTCTACTGTGCACAACTAGAGAGATTACGCCAGGCGATTGAAAGAAAACGGCCCGAATTGATTAATAGGAAAGGTGTTGTCTTCCATCATGACAACGCCCGACCACACACTTCTTTGATGACCCGTCAAAAATTGAGAGAGTTTGGTTGGGAAGTTTTGATGCACCCACCTTACAGTCCGGATATAGCACCCTCTGACTATCATCTGTTTCGATCTCTGCAGAACTCTCTCAATGGAATTAAGTTGGTTTCAAAAGAAGCCTGTGAAAACTACTTGATTCAGTTTTTCGACCAGAAACCATAGAAGTTTTTCACCGATGGGATCATGGATCTACCAAAAAAATGGCGAAACATTGTCGATAATAATGGAGCATATTCGGTTTAAATGAATTCGTCCACGCGCCATGCGGGGACCAGTTGAATTTTACTGAAAAAACGCCACGAACTTTTTCCCAGACCCAATACATACAAAACGGCCGCACGTGTATTATTGTGTTGGCTTCGTTTAGACTAGATAAGCCTATTCTTTTATTTCGATTGTCATTTATTTATATTTTGTCGATTCAATTCTAAAGCGTTACCGTTGTTATTTAATGATAGTTAGTCTCTTTTGAATTGTAATATTACTCATTGGACAACCCTTTTCACGAAAAGTTAGTTGGAGGATGTGCTTGCGTTTAACGTGAACAAAGAAAATTGCGTTAAAATTGGTTCATTGCTCTCGCGAGGCCCTCTTCGCTTTTATCCATTCTTTGTATGATAGCTTGTACATCACCACTTTCTTGAAGATAAACCAGGCCCGATTCGATAGTAAATCATCTAGCGATATAAACTATATATACAGCCGAGTTGCATTGGAACCAATTAAGTAGTAACAAGGATTGAAATAAAATACATGAAATTGTTTACTATGTTTTATATTAGCAGTGTATGGCAGTTACAGTCGAAAAAGAGGTTAGAAGTTAACCGTATTAACTTAACTTTTTGGGATACTCTAATTTCTAAGGCCCGTCCGTCTGAAAAACGCTAGAGTCATCCTCAAATCAATTGCGACGTTTAAATTCCACTTTTTGCCGAAACTATCCTAAAAATGAGCAAAAGCGTCGGTGCGTTTCTTTTAAAATACACAGAAACGGATAATTTAAAAATTCGTCAAATCGAATTAATAATTGACGCTTACGGGTAATAAAATAAATAAAATGCCGCACACTGGACTGCAGAATTCATCAATACACCGACAAATAAATTATTTCTAATGTACGTGTACGTGTGTGAATGTACTGCTTAAATGTTATGAGTAACTATTTTACAACAGTTAGGCGTCTCACTAATAGACATAAAAGATTCTTTATCTTTTAAAAATGGATCACCTATTAATTATTAATGGTGAATAAGAACGCATCGTGCGGTGTTGATACGAGGGAGCGTTTTTATATTCGCGGATTGAGCGGGTTGTGGAGGGGTGAGTAGGCGCATTGGGGGGGGGCGTGGCCTGTGCAGCGACTCATGACTAGTATAAATACGAAGTTTCATTGTTATTAGACAGTTAGTCTTTGAGCTATCGTCAAACAAGTAACATAATCAGGAGTGAAAAGTGAAATATGGAAAAAATCGAATATCGTGCCGTCATAAAGTTCCTTACCAGGCAAGGACAATCAGTCGCGACCATAATGAATGAGATGTCATTGGTTTACGGCGACTCTTGTCCAGGAAAAACAATGGTGTACAAGTGGCATAGTTTATTTAAACAAGGAAGGGAATCCCTTGAAGACGACCCGAGGCCGGGCAGGAGCATTGAGGTGACCACGCCAGCACTTATCCAAAAAGTTGAACAAATTGTACTCGAAGATGCTCGACTAAAGAAGAAACAACTCGCAGAAATGGTTGGAGTATCCGATACAACAATTTTTAAAATCCTTCACGATCATCTCGGCATGTCTAAGGTCAGCGCAAGATGGGTGCCGAGAATGCTCACGCCGCCGCAAAAACAACAGCGCGTAGAGTGTTCGCGTGCATTTTTGGACCTCTGTAATGAAGACAAGGATGGTGTATTGAGTGGAATTGTTACTGGAGACGAAACTTGGGTTCATCATTATGAACCTGAGTCCAAACAAGACTCCATGCAGTGGCATAAAAAGGGCACAGCACCTCCCAAGAAATTTAAAGTGTCACAATCATCTGGGAAACTCATGGCAACGGTATTTTGGAACTCGGAAGGAATATTGTTGATTGATTATAAAGATAAAGGTGTTTCTATAAGCGGAGAATATTACGCTTCAATATTAGAGCGCCTAAAAGAAGCCATTAAAGAGAAAAGACGGGGAAAATTGACAAAAGGTGTTCTGCTTTTGCACGACAACGCGCCCGTCCACAAGAACCGCGTTGCGTTAGCTGCCCTGCATAAGGTGGGTTTCGAAATTGTGAATCACCCACCCTACAGCCCAGACCTGGCCCCGAGTGATTATTACTTGTTTCCGAAAATGAAAAAAGAGCTGCGGGGTAAAAAATTTACTGCCGATGATGAAGTCAAGGAGGCAGTTTCGGCGTATTTTGCAGATAAAGAGAAATCATTTTTTTATGAGGGTATAAATAAATTAATTGGAAGATGTGAAAAATGTATCCGTCTTGCAGGTGAATATGTATATTGAAAAAGAAAAATAATTTGGTTTTTTTATTTCCACCCCTTGTCCCCCATTCCGCGAATATAAAAACGCTCCCTCGTATGCCTGTCGTTTCGATATGCCGCATCATTCATGTGATGCCACGTTCAAATGTTTAATCATTTTAGAGACTGCCAGCCCACAATGTAGGTATGTGTGTATTAGTTTAGTATTTTTGTCGATCAATAAGATACGTTCATTGAAATAATAGTGGACTTATTTTTTAATGCACAAACATTATTATTGTGTAACACGATTAAGCCGCTCATTATCTTGTGAAATCTATACTTACAATCTTGTTTACACAAATATTACGTAATGCGGAGATTAAAAAAAGAACCATAAGATATGAATAGCTGGATGTAAAATAACTAAAAACGTTTGTATGTACTTTATTCGCATCTCCCATGACTTTTTTCAGCTGCCAAATCCGAAATGGTGAAATCCAAACTTCCCAACTCAGTATTAAGTAAAATATGGAAATTGGCCGACGTGGATAAGGACGGAATGTTGGACTCTGAAGAGTTCGCACTAGCCATGCACTTAATAAATATCAAAATAGACGGCAACGACATACCTTATACTTTACCTGAACATCTAGTTCCACCGTCAAAACGAGAAATGTTTGACAATCAATGATCAAATATTCACCTATTACCACTATATTCCTTACATTATCATTCTATACCAAATAAAATAAATAGAAATACATTGGGGAAGTTCTTTTGTATTTTTATCATATATTTATATACAATTCATATAATAAATGTTTGGCCTTGTAATTTAGTAAAAAATACTGTATTATGTATATGTAATAGAAGACATCATGAATCAAATTTTAGAAAACCTAAATGTACACTATTATCTCGGAGTTTATTGTCAGTAATGAATTTTCAGGACATTTCTTAACAGTGCCAGAAATTGCCGTTATCGCAACAAGGCCCAATCTTTCTTCCGTTCACCTTATAAACAACTCAAAAACCCGACGCTGTACAGCTTCTTGCCATTTCGGACTTATCCTTACTACAAACTGCTACTGCCAAACATCGGGATGATAGTGTATAAATTTAAGAAAATAAAAGTTCAGAATATGTGATAGAATTTTTTTAATGTAAATATGTAAATTTGTAATATTAAATTAAAAATTAAAAGATCAGTTTATAATTATTAACAACTTAAATGTATAAGTCACATTTACACATACACTAACACACACACACACACACACACACACACACACACACACACATACACACACGCGCAAACACGAAACTAACGAATAATGTATTTATGAATTCACATATTGTATAAAGAAAGTGCTAGAAGAGATAGAAATAAACGCCCCCCCTCTCAAGAATATTTCGCTTGCGTTGAATAAAAATGGATACCGATAACATTGTATCAAAACAGAGAATAATTTTGCAAAGTTCACATGTAATATTGCAAATAAATGTTTATACTTTGCTGTTGTGTTTTAATTACTCTCTTATTTGGTTAAAATTTGGAATTCTGTCCGTCATTCAAACCGAGGGACCAATATAAAACAGTCCTTATCGTTTTTCGATTTACTTCTGTACAAAGTCGAAGACAAATACGAAATATTAATTTTTATATAAATATTAGACACAGTATATTTTCACGTGGCACATTATCCAATTGAAAAATACACTCGACTAGACCTACAACATTGGCATAAATAAACTAAATGAAATTACGTATTTTCTGGAGATCCTGTTCAAACTGGAACCGAGTTTAATGACTACAATACATCTACGTATTAGATGCAGGCATATTTTAGTAATTGTCAACAATTTTGCAATTGTTGCATGGCACAGCATCTAGTTTCGTCGTTTCAAGATGTTTGAGCGAACGTATGAAAACGAATCATTTTTATTTAAGACCGTTGACGTTCTGCACGAAATTTGCATTTAAAAATGCGGATGCAACTGTAAAAAGAGTCCCTCCCCTCTTCGCCGGCATTTTTCCGTTACTGTAAATATTTTTATATACCAAATTTAGACTTTAACATGGCCGACCATCTCAACATTATCTTTAATTTAGTTAAAAGTAGATGCAAGCACTTGTGTAGCTATTCTTTGCTGTTCTACTTTTCGAAACGTATAGGAAAATATGATGGAATTTTGACAGTTACTGTCTCCAAAAACGTGCCAGGATAAAAATAGATGAAAAAATTATCGCGGATCTATACGTTCGTGCCATCGAAATTCCCAAGGATAGCTCCGACGTGACTGTTTTTCTCAAAAACGACCAGCTCGTGTTCGAATACCGTATTTGACCCTACTGTGTATTATATACATATATTACGAATTGAATTGTTTTTTTAAAACTGGGTCTAGAAAAACGGAATATAACTTGATTACAAAAGAACGTTTCTTTTGGTAATGTGTTATGGAAATTTGATTAAAGATAGGTCCAAGTCTATATTCAATATATTATTCCCGGGACTCCCCAGTTTTGTGCATTACCCTTAAAATCTAGAATCTTTGTTAATACCACGTTTTGATTGATGTTTGAAGATAGCTTATGTTTTCATATTCGAGGCAGTCGAAAATGTGTTGCCATTTTTTAAAATTTAATACGTATTTCTATAAACTTCATATTTTTTTCTCGCCAGAAGATATCAATATCATAGTTATCGTCGAATGAAAGGAGTAGTTATCTGCTTCTGGGTTTCCGGGCTGGAACCGCGTCACTATTATATCTGCCGACGTTTCGTACCCATTTGTATGGGACATCTTCAGAGTTGAACTACTGCACTGAAACTTACAGTGATATAATAGTGACGCGGTTCCAGCCCGGAAACCCAGAAGCAGATAGCATGGACCACGATCGCGGAAGTCTACGTACCGAAAGGAGTAGTTTTTTTACGTCCAAACTGCAAAATTATCGGAATAAAAGAAGAGAAAAGTATTTCAATTGCTTCTTTCCTAGTGACTTTCTTTCGGTTGTGTAAAAAAAATATTTTTAATCACACTGTACACTCTTTTCCCGCCCAATGGCAAACTTCCGCATAAATGTCTCATCTGAACGGCCTCGCACTCCAGAAGGTGCACACTGTAAACATTCCAACCGAAATTCACAAACTCTCATAATTAGGATCGGTATTGACCAGAAGAAGTGCGTCGGTGTATTTCTGGTTTGTGATTTTTTAATGGGAGTTGTTTAAAATAAAGTACGAGATCTTAACTGCTGTGTTTGTATATTTAAATATATAACTATATAATCTACATCATAAATATAAAAATTACTGACAACAAATTAATAAATGAATTCAATCGATTAAATTACAAATATTAATACAAAAAAATGAACACCTAGTATGTATATGTATAACAGCATCGACACCAGAGTCTTAACAAATTATATGGCTTACATTCGATTCCTTATACATTTCTTTTGAAATTGATTTTCGTTTTCGCATTCACACACAATAGAAATCCAATTATTCAAATAAGTGGAACTAAAAATCTGAGCATTAAGAACCCTTTCTTTATCTTAAAGACAAAATCGAACTACTTAGAATTATTACAAATTAGGAGACTTAACTTAAAAACTACTGTACGGTTCAATTCACGAAAGAATACCGATGCGTCATTAAGTTATTGCAAATGAATCAAACTGGAACGGCAAAGTAAAATGAAAATACATCTTTTGTTACTCATCGGAAGCCAAACACGAATTGGCTCTACAAAGCAAAACTCTGAGAAAAAGTTTGAGACGTAATTAGAATATTAATATTTAGAAGGGAGAAGTTGACTGGACTCGTGAATATTGGATAAGGTGATATTCGATTTTGAAATAGACAAATACCGTCTCAATACACTTCCGGCAAGTGACAAAGAAAAAAACGAGAAAAAAAGAAAGAAATCGAATTTGACATACGTGCAATTTTGTCGGACGCATTCGGGCACATTAAACGCAAATCATATATTACATTGTCGTTAATTTAGTCAAGAATTTATCGGTAAATCTTTGGCGAAGTCTACCATACAAACATTTACTTATCTATTAAAAGTGATTCACCATTCAGCATCTCCACTAGCCTTCTGAAAAAGATAATCTTCCCCATTTAAATTCATAATACCATCTTTCAAGTGAAACTTCCATTTATTACGACTTCTAGTTATCTGTAAGTTAGTAAAATATTTTTATCTCAAATGATAAATAAATTATATATATATATATTTTTGATCACTAAGGTTGATATATAACCCCCAAGATGTACACATGGTGTACATCTTGGTTTTGAGCGGTGTGGATCGCGTACTGAGTTTGATTTTCGTACAGTTGCTTTTCGCCGTGTTTTACCAGGTGCGACACTTTGAAATTGTCTGCTGATGATGACGACTTAGTTGTCGAAATGCGTATACAGAATTTACAAAAGTTAATGTGGAAAGGGGTTATATTGTATATCAATCTTAGTGATCAAGTTATAAACCACAGGCTCCATCAAATTCAACTAAATAAATTATACATTCTAATTTTTACAATTATATCCTGTCTAACTACATTTTGAAACATTTCTTCAAGTCACAGTAAGAATTGCGTATTTAAAGTGAAAGAATGTCAAAGTTGTCTATAACGTTTATGAATATTATGTATGCATGTGTGAATGTATTTCAATACAATACCTTGCATTCCGAATACTTTCAATTTTTAAAGATAATGCGTTTTCCAAATTCGCTTCTGTCAAGTATCGTTGGATATTTAAATAAAATTGCAGAATAGTGAACTGCTAAGTGTAAGATTTTTTGATGAAAGAAACACTGCCGATCTTTCATAGTATATACATATGTGATGTTAAAGGTTCTCGTTAATTAAAAATGTATGCTGTGATATATGAATACTGACTCGCAATATGAAATTCTAGGCACTGAAACCATTGCCATTGTTTTTTCATTTTGGTACACCGACGCCTTCGCAGGCTACTTATATTTACTGCTACCTCCAGAGCTATTGTGTTTGATACTATTATACTGGACAGCTACAAATTTTCAAGAGTATAACTTATCAGAATTAGACAAAAGAAGAGATTCTGAAAGTTGATGCGTTTAATTTTTACAGTATAAGGTAGAACAATATTCATCACTTTTCCTGGCCTGTCCATTTCATTACAATATACCTGCCATATCACCAGAACGAATGAATTTAACTTTTTATTTTGCTACGAAATTTCACCGCCGAGGTCGGAAACAGGAATAAGTTTCTCGAGAACATCGGCGTCTATTAACAATACAGTCGATTGCAGATTGCAATGAAGTGAATGACATTTAGAATAATAACCCGTCCAGAAATCTTTATAAATTACATGCGGATCTTAGTAGATCCAATGTTAGTTCAAGTGAGTACTAATTTTCGCTTAGCTAAACTAAATACTGCTGATGTTGGCAAATTGTATATTGCATGAATAAATAAGTAAAATGTAATTCCTTTTACCTTGTCATATTGACACACGACAACATTTTCAGTATCAAATAAGTCAGTGGGATCCTCATCTGTGACATCATCTTCAGAATTAAGTGGTTCTTCTTCTGGTCCGCCTTCATCGACTTCTTGTTCATCATCGTCTTTATCATCATCGCCTTCATCAGATGCATCATCATCATCTGATCCATCTTCGTCTTCATCTGAGGTATCCATTGGACCATCGAGTTGTAACATTGTCATATCATACACTTTTGACGTAGAAGGTTTCTGTTCATCATCTGAACTATCAAGCATATGCATACCATCACTTTGTATCACAGGCTTGGTTATTTGTCTGACAACTTGCTGTTGCTGACTTAAAGCTTCATTCACGTGTTGTTGCAATATTGTTGAAGCTAGTGGTGGTGGCAGACTCATCGCCGCTGTGATTATTGGACCTGTTAGTACTTTATGCAGCTGATTACCTTGTAATGCCATTGCTGGCACTTGTATTGTTAAAACACGTGGTGCCATATTTGTCCCTGGCTGAGCAGGTAGAGTTATCTGAATTGGAACCATTTTGGCATCCAATATTTGAGGCACGGCCTGTGTCTGCACATGATTATTTGGAGGTACCTGACCTACAACCTGTTTTACTAGTTGTGGGTTTTGTTTGGGAAAGCCATTAACATCATTTAATTTTTTCAATCCTGTACAAACATTTGTATTGGTATAATTTATGGAACAAAAAAATTAAGTAATGGGACCTTAAATATTAGAATTTACCTTGTTTTTCAACATCACTTTGATTTTCTACAGCTTTTGTAGCACGTAATTTTGTTTCCCAAGTTTGCTTTAATTCCATTAAAATCTGTTCGTCAACTCCATCTTCAAGGAACAGATCTTTAACGCCATTAATAACATCTTCAATGACTTCTAAATACACTTTGAGCTAGAAAAGTACATGATTATTAATTGTCATTTAAAATATATTTATTGAATATTACAGTGGCCATTATTACAAAACTGAGAATTTTACTTATCAATTTTGATATTCAATAATTCACGAGCGAACATTACTTATTATATAGTTTTACAAATTGAAATTTAGTTATTTATTAATTACGAACGTGAATATACAAAGTAACATACGAAAAATTAAATGCATACAATATAAATGTCACCTAGTCAATAGAATTTGATACCAACATTTTCCTTGAAAAAATAACTAACCACCATATCAAATAAAAATGATATTAAACGCAAATTGCTGACAAAATATAAAAATTGCAGGTGAACGAGTTGTTACACAAATCAATTGATTTATGAGCGAGAAAACAGTAAGTGAGACCCAGTAATAGATTTACTAAAGAAATTTTACTGTAAGGTTTATAACAAAAATTAAATACTATTTTATCATACTCACAACAGTAGATTTACATAACGAAGTCATACTGATGGTAATATATTTCAGTGGAATATAAAAAATTAGTTTGCGTTACTTCATAATTGATTATCGACTTTCTCTTCTGTGTGCCATTTTGTGGACAGAAATACATTAAATATAGACTGCAACAAGTACCTGTCTTTATTTGTCTGAACTTAGTTACGAATCAAAGCTGAACGTAAATTGAAATATTTATTCGTGTTATATTTATTTTCAATATTAAATATGGTATTTTTAAAATATTTATTTAGTATTGTTTTTCGTTTTTAATTTTTTCAATTTCATATAGATGGCATAGTAAAAGTATTCTATTTTATCGTCACTATATATATATATATATATATACACACACACACACACAGAGAGAGAGAAATGTAACTTTGCAATTTGCATTGAATTGAAAATGAATTTGAATGACACTTTCTTAAGATATATTTAAAATAAAAAAATTTGTCTGATTCTATGACCGAAATTCTTTTCTATCATACACTCATTTACGTACATATATCAGCAGCAAGTAAAGAAATAGAGGTGTCATTATAATTACATTACTTATTTGATTGTATTAGAGACGAACTTCTATGCAAATACTTATTTACTGTTAAATATAAAGTACATAATAACACATATGTTTCTTATAATTTTATTCCTTTTTTCTACATTAATAAAAACGATGAAATCATTCCTGTCTAAAATGTAGCAAAACTTCAATAAACAGTTTTGTTTCTATGTATAATTACACCATTGAATTTTTAGTCACAGTTACTTAACTCATTTGTTTATAATATGTATTATTTGGATATTGTCTACTATGCTTATTAGTAATTATTTCAATTAATTACAAAAAAAGATAGTTATAATTCGGTATGTTGAGATGGGAACTTTTTTAAGATCGCACTGTACAGATTATAAAATGCATAAACACTAACTGTAATGATAACCATTAATGCAACAGCAAACACAACACTTAAGAAACTTCCATCAATTACACCGGTTCCTCTTCCACTTCTTCTGCCCTCAGTTAAATCTAATCCAGCTGACTGTCGTTCTGCCATCGCCCTTTTCATGTGATTTAATCTCTGCCGCAATTCGTCAATTGTTTCGCTAGTATTTTCTTCACCAGCTGTAGTAACAACAGTCAACAGTTATTACAGACAATTAATAATGACCCTTCTCCAGTTTATCTCTCCACAAGTTACTTACCTGCTTCCATTACGAAACTGATTCCTTTCACAAAATGCGATCAGTTTAAATATCGTGTGTATATTATTGATTTGTGTGTGTGTGTGTGTGTGAGAGAGTAGCCTTAATGTAAAAGATGCAATCTGCATCTTTTAAATCAGCGACGACCACAGTACAGAATCAAAGTTTTTTGAAATCATTAAATGTTATGATGATCGAATATTTGTCATTTATACATAGAACGTAATATAATAAGTAATAATCATCAAAATAAACATGTTTCGTTTTTTTAAGAATTCGCATTAGTGTTTCTATAGCTATTTTTAACAGATTCTGTCTTAGTAATAAATAATTCCTTTAAAAGCTGTAAGGTAAAATACTTTTTAACTATTTTATAATTGATTGTTAATGTTACGCCACTGATGTATGTATATGTATATATATATATATATATATATATATATATACATTAGTCTAGTCTGTATTGGTGCATTTCTTTGTGTATGTGTAAATGTGTGCATGTGCGTGTTGTCTGTACACAAACGGCGCATGTGTAACGACCTTTCATCATTCGAAGGGTACATTCTTTCCTTTAAAGTCTGTGCACTTCCATTTAAATTCATTAAACAATTCACTAAGTTCACCTGTGTAATGAAAGCTTCAATTTGTTGAATGTACGACGCGGAAATAAAATAAATAATAGTAAATAGGAGAACTCAAAGCATTTTCCGAATTTTTAGTCGAAAAAAAATCCATTCACAGTCTCAAGTCGTGTCAAGTCGAGCTCGCTCTTTTAAAATAGTGATGCTTAGTTGTCTTTTGTGAATTTTACTGATGTATGCAACAAGTATTATTAGTTCTCGTTCACACATAAACGTTCGATGTAAGTGCTTGTAATTTGTATGTTAGTAGTGGCATCCCTTATAACAGGGGTGGCCAGAGAGCGCGAGTGTTTATTATTTTTTTGAGGTGCCTTTGATCAATTGTATTGTATATCCGGTTGTTGAAAAATTTAGCCACGTGTTTGTGTCCCATTGTTCTTGTAGATTCCTTCAGTTGCCCCTTATTTTATAACACTATTGATTTTTCATGGGATGACGAAGCCGCACCTATGTTGAGGATTCCCGCACGTTTTAAACAATGTGACCTCAGTGTTTCCCTTGCGTTTGATTATTGTGACTGCATTGTCAACATGGGTACACGTGCTGCTGCATGTAAGCAATTACAACTACCATCCAAGAAAACAGTGTTGTGTTTTTTGTATATTTGCAGTTTACCCATTGTTGTTTACCTTTGTATAATCTAAGTTCAGGGAATGGATAATATAATTGAGAATGCCGGAACTATAACGAGATCAAATTTTAAGAAATATCTAGACAATAATTATTATATATCGGATATCGTTATAAAAAAGAATTGGTAAGCGTAACGTCAGTTTAGCAATTAATAAAATAAATACGAAGACACTTTGAACATGTTCTTATTTATTTGGTATTCGCGAGCGAGAGAACTAACAATAGAACTTTGTTTATAAATAATACAAGTATTTCTTTATGCATCGGCGACGTTTCGCAAAATTACGAACATAGAAAATTTTCCTTGACAAAATAATAGATACACTTCAATTGAAAACACTTTGGCATCTGTACACATGTGTACATTTAGTTAACTTCATTGTATTATCCGTTCTGTCGTTTTTCTCTTCCCACTCTTTGAATCCTTGTCATATCAAGTCTGTACGTAAAGACAAAGCAATATATTGGAAAACTGCAGATTCATTTAAATGTAAAAGATACATGAAAGTATTCATTCTGAACAATTTGAAAGCCAAGGTCAAAAATCCAGAGTATTACGCCAAAACTGAATACTCACAGGATATTCGTCATTTATGATGTAGTAAAGGGATATTTTTTTAAATTTAACGTATTCGTTGGGGCTCCGAAAAGGCAGATTCACCACTGTTAACGTGAAATTTTCGCTCACGTTGACCTTTTCTCAAATTCCAAATGAAGTATCAGTTTTACTTCTCCTCAGCGATGCCAAATCATACTGTGTTCCACTAACATATACACATAACTAAATATGTACGTATATACCTACCTACCTACCTACATACATACATACATACATACATACAAACATATAAACATATATACATACATACACATGGCATGTAAATACATATCAAAAATAAAACCTGTCGGAACTTGACTGCTTGGAGTCGTTGAATTTAAGAAATTTAATAAAGAGTGTACGGCTAATTTCCTTGTTACCGCTTGCAACTATCGGTGTCTTAATTTTCTGCGGCGTCGAAAGTTCGATTTGAAAAAAGAATTGGTCTTTCAGATTTTTTTTAGTACCGTGGAAATTTCTTTTTCAAAAATAAATTCCCTACGGCCGCGGGATACGATGCAATTGTTGAACTTGGATGTCTGCTCATTATAAAATTATTAGAAAAAGATATCAATTAACAAATTGTCGAAACAATTGAAGAAGTTGACATTACTGCCGAAGAAAGATACCTTTTCTATTCGTCGCGAAGTATACTTTCTTAAATTACGATCCTTTTTAAATTAATAAATAGATATTTATGTGCGTGCACTCAAACAGTTTATATACGAGGGAGCGTTTTTATATTCGCGGAATGGGGGACAAGGGGTGGAAATAAAAAAAACCAAATTATTTTTCTTTTTCAATATATTCACCTGCAAGACGGATACATTTTTCACATTTTCAATTAATTTATTTATACCCTCATAAAAAAATGATTTCTCTTTATCTGCAAAATACGCCGAAACTGCCTCCTTGACTTCATCATCGGCAGTAAATTTTTTATCCCGCAGCTCTTTTTTCATTTTCGGAAACAGGTTATAATCACTCGGGGCCAGGTCTGGGCTGTAGGGTGGGTGATTCACAATTTCGAAGCC
Organism: Dermolepida albohirtum; assembly: GCA_031893035.1. NCBI lineage: Eukaryota > Metazoa > Arthropoda > Insecta > Coleoptera > Scarabaeidae > Dermolepida > Dermolepida albohirtum. The sequence goes on along the minus strand of JAVIWB010005671.1, from coordinate 27,470 downwards.
CACCTTATGCAGGGCAGCTAACGCAACGCGGCTCTTGTGGACGGGCGCGTTGTCGTGCACAAGCAGAACACCTTTTGTTAATTTTCCCCGTCTTTTCTCTTTAATGGCTTCTTTTAGCCGCTCTAATATTGAAGCGTAATATTCTCCGGTTATAGAAACACCTTTATCTTTATAATCAATCAACAATATTCCTTCCGAGTCCCAAAATACCGTTGCCATGAGTTTCCCACCTGATTGTGACACTTTAAATTTCTTGGGAGGTGCTGTGCCCTTTTTATGCCACTGCATGGAGTCTTGTTTGGACTCAGGTTCATAATGATGAACCCAAGTTTCGTCTCCAGTAACAATTCCACTCAATACACCATCCTTGTCTTCATTACAGAGGTCCAAAAATGCACGCGAACACTCTACGCGCTGTTGTTTTTGCGGCGGCGTGAGCATTCTCGGCACCCATCTTGCGCTGACCTTAGACATGCCGAGATGATCGTGTAGGATTTTAAAAATTGTTGTATCGGATATTCCAACCATTTCTGCGAGTTGTTTCTTCTTTAGTCGAGCATCTTCGAGTACAATTTGTTCAACTTTTTGGATTAAGTGCTGGCGTGGTCACCTCAATGCTCCTGCCCGGCCTCGGATCGTCTTCAAGGGATTCCCTTCCTTGTTTAAATAAACTATGCCACTTGTACACCATGGTTTTTCCTGGACAAGAGTCGCCGTAAACCAATGACATCTCATTCATTATGGTCGCGACTGATTTTCCTTGCCTGGTAAGGAACTTTATAACGGCACGATATTCGATTTTTTCCATATTTCACTTTTCACTCCTGATTATCTTACTTGGTTGACGATAGCTCAAAGACTAACTGTCTAATAACAATGAAACTTCGTATTTATACTAATCATGAGTCGCTGCACAGGCCACGCCCCCAATGCGCCTACTCACCCCTCTACAACCCGCTCATTCCGCGAATATAAAAACGCTCCCTCGTAGTAATTGAAAAAAATAGTATTTTATTATTTTATTCTGGAACACAAATGTTCATTCAAATCGTTATCACCACCATTTGCAGTCGCGTACTCTGTAAAGTTTTTTCTTTTAATGGTAAACAGTACTATATACATATTAGCTCCATGGATTTGAAAAGAACGCAAAGAAATAGAGCGATTAGATTAATAAACATAGAAGTTATTCCAACTTATTTTCAATAGCAGGGATCGTGTCGTATACAGTTGGAGGTGTGTGCGAGGTGATATTTTGCAATCGACCATCAAAATTACAAAGGGTACTAGGAAAGTTTTGCGATACAGCTTTGTTTATTTAATTTTTTCAAAGTAATTTCCTCTACATTCAATACACCTCTCCATCCTCCAAAAACAATCTTTAAACTAGTTCTGCCAAGATTCACTAGGGAGTAAAGCATACTCGTTGTCCCAAGTCCGCAAAAGGTCCTCATCACTGGAAAACCGCCCCCCTTTTAGCTTCATTTTCACATGCGGGAACAGTGTAAAATCGCAGGGAGCAAGATCTGGACTGTAGGGAGGGTGCTCGAGAAGTTTCAATCCTGTCGTGATCAAATATTCGGTGCAGGCTTTGGCGCGGTGAGCTGGAGCATTATCGTGATGGAGGAACCAGGTGTCCATTCTTGACTTTGGCCGCAGGTTCTTCATAGATCCAATGACTTTAGGCAGGCACTGTTCAATATACCACTTACCCGTGACTGTCTTCTGTGTGTCCAAAACGACGCGTTACACAAATCCACTCAATTTGAAAAATACAGCTATAATTTTCTTCTTTACAGATCGGGATTTTCTGACAACTACGGGTGTGTCCTCATCATCAAAGACCCAAACTTTGTTTTGAGCTTTGGTCGGCACATCGTAATAGTACAGCCAAGTCTCGTCGCCTGGCATGATGTTGTTTACATACCGAAATTGTCCCTTATTAAACTTTTTTAGCATCTCCCGGCACCAAGTCACACGTCGTGTCATCTGCTCTTAAGTCAATCGATACGGCACCCAGAGAGAACAGAGTTTCTTCACGTGCAATTGATCGTGCAGAATCGAACGAATTGCTAGTGCATTTAGGCCTGAAGTATCTTCTATCTGTTGGTAGGTCACTCATCGTTTATCTTCGCCAAGCATTTTCCTCACAGCAGTCACGTTTTCCTCCGTAATTGACGTTCGTGGCCTTCCCGGCCTCTCAGCATTCTCCACAGTTAAATTTCCCCTTTGGAATTCTCTATACCACCTGAATATCGTTGTGCGATGTGGACAAACATCACCTAGTGCAAGAGTCATTTCTTCGAAGCACCGGTCTACGTTTAAACCACGCACGAAATTATAACGCAAAACTGCCCTTATCTCATTTCGTGACCACGATGCCATCGCAAGCATTTTACACTCTCACTGCTAATGAATAACTGAGCCCATCGACATGACAAGCAGCTTCCTACGATTCATTGTTGCGTCATATTGCAAAACTTTCCTAGTACCCTTTGCATCATATCGATGTTGCTAATCTGTAAACGAAATACTTACGGCGAAGCTAGCCCTTATAAGTTCAATTCGTTTTACAAAATTACCCGGAAAAAACTTCTTTTATTGATATAGTTCGAAGCCGAAAGTAAAAACTTTGGCACGGAACATAGCCTGCACCATCTTGATGTGTGTCGGAACACGCCTTCGGTATTTCACAAAAAAAAGTATTGTATCACATTGTTATTATTTAGTTTTTCGAGGAAACCAATATCAGCTCATCTCGCTTTTTAATAGTTCATAGCATCAGAAAGTTAGTACCACCCTCTCTCTGCAACACAGGTAAGTTCAATGTTCCCTTCAATATACTAGAAATGGATACTTTCTTGTGCAAAATGTGTTTTAGATTAGCTCGATCGCATAAATGTGATGCGTGACTTTTAAATAATAAACCTTCATGTAGATCATTTTAAACAGTTACAGTTAAGATACGCAGTTTATATGACTATCAATTGCGTTTGATGCAAGGTGCTGTACCACCTCCATCCGGAGTGGACATTGCGAACACAATAAAATACTTCTCGCAAACACTGTTAAGTAATTTCTCTACAAATAATTATGTTGGCATGTGTGTTTATTAAAGGTAAATTTCAGCCGTTTTAAAAGATGTGCCCAATTCACCGCTGGAACTCCTGAAGAATCCGGAAATGGACACGACCAGAATGGCTCTTTTTCCGAGTTTAGATTACAAAGCGCTTTATAATTCGTTAATTCCTTTAATCGAAGTCGCCCCGTTAATTCAATACGGTTTACATGGTAAAAATCTATATGTAGATGAGAATAGATCAAACAAGGAAGACGATCCAAAGTATCAGTATCAGTACAGTACACGTACAGTTTGACGATAAGATTGTTGGATTGGAAGTTTCTCGATACATTCTTTTTTATTTTATTCAGTGATTTGAATGCCATCGGAATAGTAATTTTCTTGTGGAATCCTGGATTTGGACTTACGTAAAATTAAGAAATTTTTCGAAACGAATTAATCAGAATATGCACAACGTTGTTTGGGCACACATTTGTGTAGTTGTGAATTACGATACAGTACGTTGCTATTAGACAAACATCGATTAGCAGAACCGCCATGTTCTCGTGAAATTTGACAGGTTTCTTCCGGGGCGTTTTCCTTTTCTTGAAGTGACTGTTCTCTTTTCTATTCGAAACTTGAACACTTTCTTTTAATGCCCTTAACTACACACACACACACACGCACACACACACACACACACACACATCCGAATTACACGTTTAAATGGAGGCGATTATATTGTAGCGACCGATCCGAAAGTATGCGCGCGTCCTTTGGATTAATTTGGATGAGTTCGAAGAAGAAATTATAGATTCAGCATTTTCTTATAGTCGGTAGCATTTAATTCGAGGAGACGAACTTATTCCCGAAATTATTTTTTGGTGAAGTTACGGTATGGTAATTGACGATCAATGTAGAAGCGAAATTGATAATGCGATCCTATTTGTTCTATTCTCCCTTCCGAATTGATAATTAATAAAATTAATAAAAACAATGAAACGGATTATTTTTTAGCATTTGGACAAGCAATATTACAATGCCTTGGATGCCTTCTGCCATTTCTTGAGCACGACTTAATCGACAATTTGCCTTATTTAACCGCATCATCCGTAGCCGTCTTACCAAACACCCTCCATCAGGATATAGTTAATTCTCTTTGCTTTTATATTTTACCGTTCACCATAAGTAAGAATATTATATTGCCTTAGTCCCTGCATGGAAAAAATTAATTATTCGATTTTTACAAGCACGTCACAGTAATAGCGATCAAGAAATTTATCAGTCCGTTTCTGCCGTCGTCATGATGGTCTTTCAATATTCAACAAATCCAGCACATCACTGTCAGTTATTAGAGTGCCTGATGACTCTAAAACAAAGTATATTAAAAGATATATTGAGTGTGATAGCTTACGGGGCGAGTACAGCCCGTTCGTCAGCTGCTAAATTACTTTTTTATTACTGGCCCACGTTCAATGCGAACTTGTTTGATAGAAAAGGTCTTATTTGCAAGATCGCAGGTACGTACTAGCACGCTGTTAATATAATCATTCGTATTAGAAACTTTTTAAGGAGATTATGCACCGTTTGTATGTCAGCGGGATCTTTGTCCTAATTCCGGCAACGCGGAGGCCGCGAAAGTTTGCTACGACCATTGCATTTCGATAACGTTCGCCAGTGATACGCCCCCACCGTTATACTTATGCATTGAATGCGCGAACGAAATACATCGAGAACATCCGAATCAAATGTTTTTCGATATATTACATCCGATGCAACAAGTCTCTATGATTTGCGAAAATAAGGTGAGAGACACTGCTGTGTCAGTCGTAAGTTCTTGAGCTTTGTGCCTTCCAGTCAGTTACTTATATGAAGATTGCGGTGCGCGCACGTGTATTTACTGTATACTACGCATCTATTGGAAATTAGAAATTGCGAAAGGTGTGTGTAATAAGGGGAAAGTGATATTCCATATGCCTAAGTAACTGAATACAAAGTTTCGGTTGCCCCCGTAGCAGCCTATTAATCGCTGTCTCTTCATTTTTAATTGGAATATTATTTAGTACGCGGTCCCATTTTCTTGTGTTTATTATTACCCCATGAATGCAGTAGATGCAGTAGATGTATGTTATGCAGAATGAATGTGCATTTTTATAATCCGTTTCATTACTTTATAACACCAATAGCTGATGCCTCCAAAGGATGAGTACTTTTCGTTGTAATATTTTGCAGTCGAGTTGAAAATTCTTACAAAACTCAAGAACTTTCATTATAGAATTAACCCAAGAATGTATACACGCATATATACGATAATTTTTGTAATTAGAATTGTAGGTCAAGCGACAAATTAGCAATATCGATATGTTTTTCTACGGAGTGTGCGAGTTATAATGGTAATCATCCAATAAGATACTGCGAACAGTGTCACAATAATAGACATAATAATAGGCGAGGTGGTGACCATATCGTTCACAAATGTATACCACCGACGTGGTCTATGGATTCCGAAATGCAGACTTATATGGTGGAAGCGATCGTTAGGTCTGTGTAACATTTACTCTCTCTATGTAGTATGTAAGTACGGGATGTCTTCGCTGACCGTAGACAATAGATTTTGGCAGAAATTTAAAAATTACCACAGTTCGAATTGAAAGCGCCGAGTCCGAAATTTGATTTGAGATGCCGATAACACGCATTAGAATAACTTTGTAAAAATGTTGTTCTATATTCACTGCATGACTTAAAATAAGGTTAACCAATTAAAGAGCAAAGTCCGTATCTGCCAGATAGTCATAGGTAAGATGTCGGGTAGCGATATTCAAGTGCGTTCACTCGAATAAGAAGTACGTAATACAAGTGCATGTATAATTCCCATAAATGAGTACATAGTCATAATTGATATGCTTATAATCTTTGCAGTTTATTAAAAGAAGCGAAAGTGCCGGCCGTTGAACTAAAAGATAATAATGAAGAGAAAAGCGGTACACCTCTTGTGGACAATATAACGATAGAAGAACGGCAGCTTCTGGGAAGATACGGTGTTTGGTTATTAGTGGGGAGATGCAGTCCGAACGACAAAACGCCAGAACAAGTACTTGGACGATTACTGGCTATGCTGTTTCATTGGTTTCATGTGACCGAATGTAGTTTCGAAGGTAACCAAGAAATTCTATAGTTTATCCTAATCAAATATGAAAAATAAGAATTTTAGCTCGGGAAGAAAGTACATTGGAAAAATTAAAGAACGAATACGTCTGTGAATGGTTAAGGGGCATAAGCAAAACACACTATAAACTTTTTATATCTTGTCTCTTACCTCATCCACCAGAATACGCAAGGGTTGGAGGCCACTGGTGAGTATTTTTTATTTTCCGCATTTTCGAATGTTTAGAAGCACCGCACCCGAATGTTTAGGGACACGCTTGCGTCGAGGACTTCGCATTTAAAAGATGGACTGAATAGGCTCTTTTGTTTGATTCCGTATAACGTTATAACTCAGGAGATTTGGGATTATGTGATGCCACATTGGATGGACGCAATAGTTAACGATGTACCTGAAAAAGAGCTTCCCGAATTGAGGACTATATTGAGTAAAATCTTGGATACGGGAATAAGTCCGTTAGGATTCGATGCAATAAAGATGTACCATTTTGTAGCAGTACGTTTTGAAAATACCACGGCGAAAACACAACAGAAAGCTTTACAATGGTTACAAGTACGATTTATCTGTATGTAGATATTTGGGTCGGTTCAAATATAAACCAGAATTTTATTTTCACAACTACATCGGCAATTTGCCTCAACTTAAAGGGCCAAGACGTGAGTAGATCGCAACGTATTATTCAAATATTGCGAATAGACTAAATACATTTCTGGTTTGTATTTAAAGCGCCCTTTTAAATCGCATTAAAACAATGAAAAAAAAACATATATATATATATATTGGGTTGGCAACTAAGTACTTTCGGTTTTGTAGTATAAAATAAAACACTTTTTTTTAAACAAAGAATAGTTTTTAATCAATTATATATTTTTCATTTTGCTCAATGATCTTTTGCCATCTTTCTTTCAGCTGCATGATTCCGCGCTCACAAATTTCTGGTCCTTATCAGCAAAAAACTGAACCAGGTGCGAGTGAAGGTCATCGTCATTTGTGAAAGTTTTACCATTCAAAGAATTCTGCAAACTTCGAAATAAATGGTAATCGGATGGTGCTAGATCAGGGCTGTATGGGGGATGTGGCATCACTTCCCAGCCAAGCTCCAATAGTTTCCCACGAGTTGCCAAAGATGTGTGAGGCCTTGCATTATCTTGGTGGAAAACTACACCTTTCCGATTTGAAAATTCTGGCCGTTTTTCTTTGATTGCTTCATCCAGTTTTATTAATTGTTGACAGTAAACATCAGAATTGATCGTTTGGTTCCTTGGAAGCAGCTCAAAAAACACAACACCTTTGTAATCCCACCAAACTGACAGCATGATCTTTTTTGGATGCAATTCAGCTTTCGATGTGGTTTGAGCTAGTTTATCGTGTTTGCTCCATGATCGTTTTCGAACTATGTTACTGTACACGACCCATTTTTCATCACCAGTGATGATTCTTTTTAAGAAAGGGTCGGTTTCATTTCGTCTAAGGTGCATATCGCAAAAGTTGATTCTTTGTGTTAAATGAATTCCTTTCAATTCGTGAGGTACCCAAATACCAAATTTCTTAACTAGCCCAAGACATTTTAAATGTTTTTCAATTGTTGTGTGCGATACATGTAGCCTCTCCGCAACCTCTCGAACAGTTATATGACGATCCTCTTCAATTATAACTTTGATTGGGTCATCATCAACTTCAGTAGGCCGACCAGAACGTTGCTCATCTTTGAGGGAAAAATCTCCAGAACGGAATTTTTTATACCAATTCTGACACGTGCGCTCTGTTAAGCAATTAGCACCATAAACTTCACATATCTTTTTGTGAGCCGCAGCAGCTTTCTTTCCTTTACGGAAATAAAATAGTAAAATATGTCGAAAATGTTCGTTTCTGTACTCCATTTAAAATTAACCCACAACTAATAGCTTTAATAAAAATCACGCACTACTTGCTTCTGAAGTTACGTCAATGTGACTAGTATCACGCGACAAACGGTAAAGTACAGCACTAACATACGTTATACAAAAAATAGAGCAACGCTCTCTATCAGTAAAAAACGAAAGTACTTAGTTGCCAACCCAATATATGTATGTATGTATATATATATAACAACACGAGACTTGACAATTCGGTGCTATAAAAATGCAAAATTGATTTCATCTTGCTATACCTTAGAATCGCTAGACAGGGATGAAACCTCATATTTGCGTGAAGCATACATACATACATACACATTCGAATATCAAATAAAAGTTTCAAATTACACGCATGCATTAAACTGACCGTTATCTATCGGCAGTTCTAAAATTATAAAAAAGAATTACTTTCAATGCGTGTAAATTCGGTGTCGCTGTTCGACATAAAAGAAGACCTATGAACTGAAAAAATTAATAATCGAATATACGTTGTGTTAATCTCTTTGTCGATAACTGGTAATTCGATGAACTAAATTGAAATAACACTGGCGGTATATGAACATGTTCTTTCATTTTATAGACTATAACCATGTTAGAAATAGTAATACCTTTACATTTGTTGTTTACAATTTTCGGCGACGGAGTAAAATACATGAAAAACGGCGTTAAATTAGAAGATAAGAAAATGAAAAATCGTAAAAGCAATAATGGAAAAAAATCGCATTCATGTAAGTTAATGTATTTTGATGGTAACCGATGTACATCAATCATAATATATTTTCAGTGTCGGTAATAGCCGATTGCGATTCCACAAATTCCTCTTTATCCGAAGAAGAGACGTATCTATCTCAGCAGGTCGATTTCGAAACGGACGCTGAGCACAATTTATTTTGTTGTATACTCATGCTGGACATTTTATTAAAGCAAATGGAATTACAAGACATTGACAAACACACAGGTATCAATTCTTCTTTAAGCAAAGACGTTTGCTCGCTACTGAAATGTATGCTGACCGCGGCTTGGATAGGCAACCACACGTGCAATACGAAATCAGAGTGCGGTTACTGCGAATCCAGTATAATGTGGCACCAATTATCATTACACCTAATCAAGTATTTGAGCCCCATATATCCGGTGCATCCGCCCGATGTAAACTTAGTAATTTCAAACCTTCCCGACACGCCCTTTCTATGACCAAGTAATTTCAGGCGCCGTTAGAAGACAATTACGAAAACGGGCATAGTAGGAAGAGCCCGCCGGAAGGAGATAAAAAAGAATGCAAGGCCGACGTGGTGTTGAACATGCCCACACCGGATGTGCCATCAGTAGGCGGAGTTCTTGTGCACATGCCACACGTGTGTTCTGTACGCAGTATAGACGCCCCAACACTGTATAAAGAGCGATAGTGAATAAAGACGTTTGCAAAAATAAACACTAACTAAACTTGCGATATCTAGTGATATTCCAGTTAATTAGTAATTTCATCTTGCTAATTGTATTTGATCGGAATTTCATTAAATTTCGATTAAATGGAAAGGATATGTCTTCCATAACACGATATTTGGCACGTATACAGATGTTCGTGAAAAAACACGTGCAAGTTCTAACCTGAAGGACTGTTATGAAAGGTATATCCGACTGAAAAGGCGAAAATAAAAACACTTCCAAAATGATCACTAACACTCTTTTAGTGTTGAGGGAATTTAGATTTTTTCCCTATAAAGTCGACTTTATTAATAAATGAAATTATATAGATCATGACCGCCACGGTAGAAACCGTATCCGAGCAACTGGATTTGGCCGCAATAATTCCAGCGGAAAGGGTTGTCAATGCAGTTACTAGAGCTATAACTTTGACGGAGATAGAGGAATGTACGCTGATTTAATATGGTATTTGTCGGAAATTAACGAGAAAAATTTCCCTTTCAGCAACGAGTCCTCAAACATTAAATCGCGAAGACTCAATCGAAGCTATTCACGATGAAGAGATGGAGAATTTCTGGCATACCTCGCGTGGAAAAGTACAATTTAGCGTCGATCAGCTACCAGAGCCATTGCAATATATCTATCAGTTACTCCAAGTATATTCCGTTATATGGTAACCTTTGAATTTGTTTTTTGAATGTGTCTTTATAATTTTAGGAATTACCGAAAGTCAATAAACCGGACATTTTATATTACATGCTTCAATGCCTGAACGTACTCTGTTTGCATGGCGATGCCTGTACGAAAGCGTCAAAAGAACACCGCGGATTCTTCATATGGTGTCAAGAGAACTTGCTCATTAGAAAGTATGGTCTTGTTATCGAGTTAAAAATTTATTAACTTATTTATACAAGTGTTTTTGACATGAGGAGGCGGGGAACGGTATTTGGTCCGCCTGTACAACAATTTATTGTAATGAACCGACGGGATTAATCGAAATGAAATTAAAGAGAGAGCGCGAAGTAAGTAACCGATACTGTCCTGACTCGTTACGAAACGAAGTTCTTAGAAATTTTCGATGGACAGAAAACCAGGACGTTTGCTGTTGTGATTCGCGAATAGCTAGCTCTTCAACTCTTCGTTTTTATTAAGCATTTCTACTTCCTGGAAAGTATATTGTTCTGTACGGGACAATGTTCTAACTATGAATTAAAGAACGAGAAAAACATTACAATAGGTTGTTGTAAGGATAGCCAAGTCTGAAGTCTCGTAATATATTCGCGAAATGTTAGATTTCTTTTTTGACTCGTCATTTTCAGTTTATGGAACTTATTGAATTCCGAACACTCTCATATCTGTCAAGAGGCCGTTCCGTTACTTCTTCATTGCATAACCCTTCAAGCCGGTTCCGATGTTTTCTGGAGGGTGATTGAAGAAGAGTTTCACAATATGGACTGGCGAGTTCGATTCATCGCGGTAGAAAGAGTTACCGTTTTGGCAAGATTCATGGATTCAAGTCCGCTGCGTAATATTTTGCCTTTACAAGCCGCACTGGCCGACGCATTTTGTTACTTGATCTCTAGCATGGACGATCCTAACGTTTACGTAGCTCAAAGAGCCACGTTATATCTCGGCACTATTCATGACTCAGCAATCAAAGTAAATATACGTTTTGCTGTTATATCGATATTATATATATATATATATATATCTGTGTGTGTGTGTTGTTATGCCCATCGTATGCGAGATAACATTTCGTATTTTTTAATTTAGTAGTATATTATGCGTGCAGAAGAAAAGATCGTCTGGCGACTTTCTCTTTCGTGAGTTCATGTGTATACATGTACAAAAACAATATGCCAAAAAAGTCACAATTATCTGCGGCCTTAGAAGGCCAAATAATTTGATTACACCTAAGCTAGGATTATCCCAAGTGAAAATTGCCAAGACAATGAAGTTTTCGCGTTGCGTAGTGCAAAACACAATTAATTGTTACCAGACGACTGGCGGATATCATAATACACCTAAAAGCGGCAAAAAACGTGTTACGACTATTCGGGAAGATCGACTAATACGCAAATCCGCTATAGCGACTTTTGCTGGGCTCCGTGCCCAACGCGACGCTCCAATTTCTGTGCATGGAACGAGACGGCAAAGGAGCACAATTAATAATTAAGATATCCTAGTCAAATGTTTGAGAGAACGTCTTTTCGAGACTGCAATGAGTGCTTACGTAGCTACTAACTTTCCAGCAAATCGAAGAACGGCACGAAATGGTGCAGTGAAACATTAGTGAGTGAGTTGTCAGTTAGTTGCATGGAAAGCGTTTTTGCCCGCAGAAAAGATGTAATTATGCATTGAATTTAGTCGGGGCTTCTTGTATTGGAACGAAAACTTCTGGGAGACAGTCGTTTTCTCATATGAAAAAGAATCGTTCAGTCTTCAAGTGTATCAACCCCGAAATTGCCGATACACTTTATATTCGGACAGGATACTCATCCGCACGTTCGATGTTGCACGAGACTAGTCCATGAATAATGTCAATGGATTGCCTTGGCCGCCCGGATTTCTTTTCAGAACATTTATTCTCGAAACTTTCAACCTAGAAATTAAAAGGAATTAATAAATACACTTGACGAAACGTGGAACAATATTAATGAAGATTATATGCGAAGTTGGTGTTTATTTTGATTTTGTATTTGTGTGTGTGTGTGTGTGTGTGTATAATAATTGTGTTGTATTTGCTGAAGTAAAATTTTAAGATAATAGTTATTTATTAGTGTCATCTTACTGCAGTCACTGCAATTTAAAAGCATCATTTCAAATAACGAAGTTATATAGCCCCGTTTTCGCAACTGCTCGTATACATATACACGTATATTTGCTTATTCAATCCGATGTAAGTGAATCGTGAATTACCTTCAACTGCAATCTTTTTTCTTTTATCTAGTCGTTAATAATGTGTCTGGAGACCCAATTTGATTCTGTGATAGTCGACAGACCAATGGTGCTACAGTCCATATATCAACTGCACAATTCGCTAAGCGAAAGGAAAATATTAACGTGGGAATTCTTCCTGAACCGCTTCGATTCGTTATTTCTCGAAGCCCAAATAAATTTAGAAAAATCCGGTGATATATCTTATTTAAAAGGTATGCTATATCATAATTATGAATTAGGTGTTCCAACGAAAAATTCACTGTCACAGAAGATCCGACTCTTAATTCTATGGTCCGAAGTTCGATGGATGTATGTATGTATGTATGTATGTATGTATGTATGTATGTATGTATGTATGTATGTATGTATGTATGTATGTATGTATGTATGTATGTATGTATGTATGTATGTACGCACGTTCATTTGAAACTCGCTCAGGTATATTTAGAACATCTAAATCAATTTAATCGAAAGCATTTGTTGATACTTTGGAACCAGTTAAAAAAAATACACCGATTTCCTTTTCCGTTAATTTCATTTTTTAATTTAATTTGATTATCTACAAAGAGTACCCACAAAAACTACGACTGATGAGAGCTGATGAGATGATTTGTGCATATCTATTTTCGGAGATCGCTATTAAGCGTACAGATCGGAGTTATTGCAATTTTTGATATATTCGATGGAACACCCTATAACACATAATTTGTAAGACAGTAAACACTATGAAACTTTATACATATTTATAGATCTCAGAGAAACTGATTTAAACAGTGAAGTATTTCTTAGAAAGCTTCATCGAGCCCATGAAGCTTTATCTCATTCCGATGGAAGTGGTGTTAGTTCAGTAAAAACGCTAAGTGCTAGTTTCGGAACAAAATGGCCTTACAAAAGGACTATGTCCGCCCCAGCATCCATAGTACCCAGACACGAAAATAAAGGTTTGACTTTTTTACAGGACATGTATTGAATCTAATGTCTGTTAGCTTTTATCTTCCTCGACCAGGGTCGTAACCAAATTCAAACTGGAGGAATAATATTGTGCTCGTCGGTTCTTTGAAAAAGGTGTTACGAGTTGAGTGAAAGTATGGATCTCATAGTCGAATACCCATAAATTGACTTCCATTTTTGTGTTTTCTAAACGTTTTTCTTTATATATACACACAAAGCTTACATTCGGTTTTTGTAATAGCAACTTTGCATTTTTATATAAAATACATTTCATTTCCTGCACTAATTTAGAATATGGCATTGTTTGGGCTTCATTCATGTCAACGTTTGATTTAATGAGTGCTTCGGCATGCAAATCAGTAGGTACAAGTTTTCGTTTGTTTTTTTTTTGCTATCAAAATTAATGTTTGCCTTCCCGGGTGGTCTTTTGGCTACGGCCCTGACCATCGTCTTTAAGAATTTAATATCAATATTGGATGAAGAATGTTTTATCTTGTCGAGTATATTAAATCCTACTCCCTTCCGATCGGGGCTGAAAAATGCAAACTTCCATTCATCGTTTTGTCGTATAGTTTAAGCCAAGACTATCTTAAAATACGAATAATCTGACAGCGTAACTCGCAAAATCGCTGAAAACGATACGCGAACGTCGCCTATTTGGCTTGGTTATTATATACCGACAGGCATTAGACGCAGTACATGCTAAATACGTTAAGAGAGAAAAACGAATATGTCAGAATATTAAGTGTACATTTATAGTTATAGAATCAAGAGAGAAAATATATAGTCGCCAAATATCTGCACCGATATTAAAAAGGAAAACGTCTAGATTCGGCTTGGGTCAGTTTTTAGGCACTGTAAACAACATTTCAGGTAGAAAATAGATTTAGTGTCTTGCTATAGTTGGCGCATGTGTATTTAAAGACTTCACACTTTCGTAAGTTTCTACATACTTTTATCTACTTATTACCTTTTTTATAACTTTTATTTGAATATGGCACAGCATGAACTGTAGGTGTATCGGGCAGTGTTTTCAGTCGATTTAACAGAGTGTACGTTTTAGATGGTCACGTGCAACCGTTAAATGTTGTTCACGACCAAAATTTATTGGGCGTACTCCAGAGGGTGATCGATTTAGAGGAAGTAGATAGGGAGACCATGCATCTGTTAGTGTTCCTGTTGATGCAATTTCTGTCGAGGTCCGATCAGGCATATCCGTCTGAGGAAAAGAACGTGGCCAAGACGCAAGCCATCGTTCTCAAACACTTGTATTTGTTATTAGGTTATAGTCAAAACGATCGGATATTATTTATTCATCCGCAAAGGCTGAGATCGTCCCCGGCATTCAGCGTGTTTTTATCAAATTTACCGCAGTTACTCGATCAGAACCATTTAATGGGCAGAATGCTTTTGTCGACATCTTTGATGTTGTTACAATACGCACCTTCGCCATATTATATATCGAACAGTTTGGAAACACAACAACCAGCATACGGCCTTTGGGCCTTAGAACCGCATATCAGAAAGAACTGGCTAATGTCATTGGTGGTACTGTTATATAAGGTATCCAATGTTGCACGTGAGAAACGGAAAAAGTGTACTTCACATTTTACTTTACAGTATCAATACAATCAGCAACCGTATTGCGCGCAATTGACATCCTTAATAAGAATTGTTCTTAATACCTTAGACTCTCAACATCATCACTGTAGGCGGATACCGGCCACGATAATTATGGGCGCACCTCCGTCAAGATCTAGGGGTAACTATTTATTATATTTTATATATATCGTGTCTTGACAGTGACGACTTTAACATTTAATCCGTTTGAACATGAGGCACACCGTATATGCGCGAGCAAATATGTCTCTAATTTTCATTTTTAAGTTTAGATGTTAGTCAACCCTCTTTAGGAACTGAAAACGAACAGGCAGACCGTTTGGCCACCCCACCATTGTCACCAATGTATTCCTCAGATGGTCAATCAGTTCATGTATCGGTTAGTTCTAGAGGAGGCAAAACTCAAGTGGTTTACATAAAACCATCATCGGCTACGAGCATGGAAACTCATTGGGAAGAAGTAATTCAGTGTAAACATCCGGAAAAGCATTTTCCGTTAAACACTAAAGCGCCTGAAGTCGGTGTTGACGCCGATGATACCGAATCTGAATTGATTGTGATACCGGAAAGCGACATGTCTGACAGTACCTTGCATGATAGCGTGCAGGATTCGTTCGATGAAGGTATGGACGACTTATGTTGCCCCTACCATAAATCCGAGAAATCCTGCTCGGTGGCTAAAAAGGACCAGTCGACACGTTCCATACAACACAAAAGACCCACTTGGATCATTGGCAGCGAGGAGGAATCGATAAAATCTTGTGAGAGCAAAACGTACCCCCTGCAGGACGTGACGAAATATGAAAATGGTAACGGTCAAAAGTACATCGATCTGACGAAAAATTGTACATCCAAAATTTCAAGTTTGGCGAGCACAGTTGCCGTAGTTGCCGGCATACCAGCAAAAACCGTAACTACAGATTCACATAGACAAGTTACGTGTTATTCTATAGATACTCAGCACATCGGTAAGCCAGCATTGATAGGTAAACAGAAAAAAATTATAGAGCCTTGTATAACGCCGGCTAGTACACCAGTGTCGGACTGTGAGGAATGTTTTAAAAGTCAAAGTCATATATTACCAGTACCTACCATTGAACGATTACTACCTATTGGAGCCATGAAGCAGCAAGGTAATTTCATTATTGTCGACTGATTGTTTCTAGCTCAGGCTATACAACAATACTGTGTTCTCTTTCTTCAGAATCCCAAAAAATGAACACGTACGATTACGCGCGAATTATAGATTCACAATTGGAAATACCAAATCGCGAAAGGCTTTTACCTATAGGACAGTACAATAAGGATGTATCTCAGTTAGTTGATAGGGTTAAGCAGACGTTGGGATTAAATGCCCAATTAAACAAAACCTTAGATTACAGAAGGGCCGAGAACGGATGCGAGTTTCACCAATCCCAAAGTCCGAGGAAACTTATAAAGCAGGTGGCTTTAGAGAGCCCGACTCAAGGAGATTTCGATGACAACTTGGCATTTAAAAATGCAAATATGGATAACAAGCGTAAGCTTATATTTATTTGTTACGTGCCTTTTGTGTCGTGCCTCTTTGAAATAACTACTTTGCAGGAGAGTCCATAATGAATAACAAGAACACCATGAAAAAAGTGGGATCATTTACCATTGGCACATCGTCGAGTAGGGGTCCGAGAAGGCAAAGATTTTGGTTTAGTCCACAGCTATCGCCGAAAATCGAAGGCAGCGATATGAAACAGAGTTCGTTTAGAATAGGGGAGGAATGCGTTAGCGAAAGGTATGATTATTATTGCGCCACATGCACACATATGAGATACATTAATTGATGGTCGGGACGCGTTCGTAGAGGACAAGCTGCTAGGGGAAATAAGATTAAACGGGGTTATTTTAACACGGTAAATAGAGATTGGAGTGATACAAGTATTACACTTATTACCATTACTATGTATACATTGCCTTGTCAAATATACTTGACGCGCACACATAAATGGAAATTTTACTTTCAAATTGAATCGATCGAAATAGAATTGCGCATCAGCATTAAACAAGCGGAGTTCCGTTGTATTATCAAATTTGTGTACGCCATAAGTAATACCTTCGCTTTATCTATTTTAGGTGTTCAGAATGTGGTACTGTCAAAGAAGAATATAGCGACGAAGAAATAGGGTTATGCATTGTAAGTTTGGGCACGTTTATACACAGGGAGCCGGCGCTGGCAGCTCCAATGTTACCCGATATTTTAAGTATCGTGGCCAAGTAAGGACTAAGGAGTATTTGCGAGATTACGTTTACGAAACAAAACTTCTAGGGTCGCAACGAACGTAATATATCCCTGGCAAAATGACAGTAACATACATCTTCCGGGAGGAGTTGTGAGCGTCGCTCATCAATTTTTAAGATGTGTTCTACATCAGCTTGCACCGAATGGTATATTTACGCAGATGTTCCAGACGAATGCAAACGGTACGTTCGATGCTTTACGATCTGTTCATTGTTTTCTTGTGCACTGATGATAGTTACTTCTAGAGAATTCCAGAACTCAATTTTTCAAGAGTGTCATTCAGGCACTGATTGATTTCAACGAATTAAACCCAGTGGCGCCGTTACATTTACTTCTAGAAGTGAGAATGAAAAACGAACATTCCACGAGCCGTGTTTTTATTCAGTTCATCTCTATTTTAGACCCTTAATTCTAAAAAGACGTTGTCCACTGACGTGTTGCCGATAATTTTAGAGAACGTATCGTGTTATTTAGATTGTTTGCCCTTAGAAGCAGCCTTGGGACCGAATTCACCGTTGTGGAATAACGTTTTGCAGCAGATGGAAACTTTTTTTAGAAGGCTTATATTTTTATTGCACACCTTAGAAGATCTGTCACCTTTGTTGAAGATAATCATAACAATATTCAAGATACCGCTGATAAGCCAGTATAAAGTACCGTGAAACATTGGAGCACCAATCGAAAAGTTAAAATTTTTGTTTTAGGGCATGTTAGAACCGTTCTCGAAAATTTTAAGTTATGCGATTCAGACGAATGTCGTAAAATACAATTATCTGGTCGACATATGTTTTCTTTGCAATAGGGCATTTACAAAGGTAACCGTGAAGTTGAGCATTAACTGTAACCGTTATTACACTTCCAAAATATATTCACAGGACAGAGATAAGTTAATTTTAAGCAGAATGGTGGTTTTCGAGCTCATTCAAGCGCTAAAATTCAAGACGTCGATACCGGATTCGAACTTATTGATGTTAATAAATTTAATACTGCAGGTATTATTTCGTTGCATCGGTAACAAATGCTTTTGACAATTTTTCACAGGACGTTGGAGGCTCCATACCGGCCAATGTAGTGCTGAAGGATTCCAATCAGTTCTTGGTGGATTACACGCCCGTTTGGAACACTAACGTTTCTGAATGTATGAAAATGCATTTGACCGATATTCTGGAGTTTCTTACCGATTTCCATACTTTGGCAAAGACTAAAGTAAGACATTGCGCAAACAATGGCTCGAGCGTACATAAAAAACGCGGCAGATTGGAAAGAAATCATTAGATCCAAACTTTTTCGAAAAATTTATTTCGAATAAGTTCATCATTCATCGTCATTGTAGCGTGAAAAATGTATTCGGACAGATATAAACTGAATAAATGGAAGAGTCAATGCGAATTTCATCAAATATGCATATCGTAATTTATATTTGTTCGAATATTAAACGAAAAATGTATCCTTAATAAATATCCATATGCTGACGTTTCAGAGTTACTGCAAGGGTGTAACTATCGGCTTAAACGAGGACACGTTGGGCGGCATTTTTAAATGTAGTGTTGCCCAGTATTTGGCCTTGGAAATTACTAGAGGAAATGGACGCGACAACAGAGCCGTCACGAAATACTTACCGTGGCTATACAATTCACCCGCTGCACAACAGACGTAAAATTAAATATGTAATCTCTGCATCTCTGTCGATCTTACTGTTGGCATTTTTAGTCCTCGAGAGTTCGTCGAGTGCATTGGTCATGTGAGACTGTTATCGTGGCTGTTGTTGGGCTCACTTACCCATACAGCATTGCACGGCAATATAACAGGCCACAACGGTAGTCAACCGATACCTCAAGAAGCCTCTTGTCAAATTGCCGATCATATACAAGTTATAATGGCGGGATTTGCTGAACAGCCTAAAGCCTCTGTGTTACACATGTCTTCCTTATTTCATACTTTCATACTGTGCCAGGTATACGTCGAAATGGTAAAAGGATCATTTGTTAAGTCCCCCAAACAAATTATAAAAACACTGTGTGTACATCATTAACGTCGTTTGGCCTACGGTAATTATTTTATCTCGGCAAGGGCCGTGTGTAAATAACGAAACATTTTTTCCATAAATTTTCACGAAGGAATTTGGCACTTTACATTGTTGCATTACTGGTAATAATTCGATTCGTCTTTCTTAACGAGTGTCGGGTGCTTTTCAAATGGTCCGCCTCCAACTTTTAAGGACACATATATAGCGATATACTTTTTAGTTGTGGACGGTATATTTAGAACAAGGATTAATAGCTCATATGCAAGTCTCCGAAGCGTACAACGTTACGATGAACATTTTGTTCGATTTTTGGAGTAAAGTGACACCCTGTATACTTCAATTAGTACAACAATCAAAAATGGTATGTACATACATATAATTAAATTGTAAATGTGTGTACACGATGTTAGGAGGTCATTTAAATATTTTATAGCATATTATGAATATTAAAGCGTGGTGGCTCTTACACGAGAAACTGCAAAGTTGATGAATAATTCTGTGGCAATTTTTCTAAATTCACGATTATTTTTCAAGCAAACGTCGCCCGTGGTTTCTATCGCTGTCCGGCGGTTTTTCTACTACTACGCGTTTGAAGAAAGGATTCGGCGTCGTTACTAAAAACCTTTCACAAACTGTCAACCATAGAGCGAAAGAAGTGTAAATCTAGTGGAACAAAAAATACCTCTCCGTCGAGTGCGTGCTTGAATAAAAATACTCGTACTTCCGATGTTAGCAGTATATCGTTGGGCATTTTGTCGTGTTACCATATCACTTGATTTTACTTCCTTCGAGAGCAGTTTATATCATTCCAGAATCGCGACATTTAGTTAAGTTGAAGAATTTAAGTGGTCCTGATCAATTTTGATTTCGGACAATCTCATGTTGCGGTTTCCCACAAGGTCATCATGGTGATATAATTCACGTGCACCGACTGCATAATAGTTCTGCTGGCTTCGAACGCCAACAGAAGGATATATTGAAGGTATTCGTTATCTTCCGCGCTTATTGAATCAAAAAATCGTATTCGATGACATTGATATATTGCCCAAACAATTTCGTTTCTAAAGTACGCGTGTCTTTAGAGCGAAATGCCACGAAATTATGCATCGATATCAATTATTCTATCACTTTAACAAGTAGCATTGAAGAGTAATGACTTCTTATTACGAGCACAAACATTGTATGTGGTAAATATAATAAACATACTTTACAAAGTAAAGAACGCAGTGTACTTTCAGCTAAGTGAAATCGTTAGCTTGCATTTTTTAAGTATGTTAGAAGCCTTAATCGAATGCCATTCCACGTTTATGGGAAAGTTGTTGCCTTTATGGACTCCCGTATTATCATCCAGTCACATACACGTACGTAACGTGAATATGTGAGACATTTAAAAGACCGGACGTTTTAGCTAAAACGCCAGTTTTAAACAGCATTATCAAATTTTGACATGCAACGTTAATAAATATGAAGAGCGATAATAATTTGAGTACCACTCTAACTCTTCTAAAACATCCGGTCATGTTTCGTAGCGTAAATTACAATATAATTAATGTATTTTGTTTTTAGTTACCCGGTCAATTGCAAGTGAGATTACAGAATTGCCTGAATTTCATTCCGATCATACATCCAGAAGTCCTACCGGAAAAGTCTAAGCCAAATTTAAGCAATCCAGTGTTACTGAAGTGGCTACAACGTTTGCAGTTCAAAATGGGTCAGATAGAGCTCCAATCATCGACAGCCACGCAGTTTTATTCACTCTAGTCTATAGAAATTTTTATATTCGTCGAATAAATAGATTTATTATCGAAATTTAAATCGTGCCTTATCCTTTATTCAATACATAATACATTAACAATAACTTCATAAACATACATGAAATTTACTCATTTTTTTTATGGAGAACATCCAGACAAATCACACAGAATTTTTAAGATGTCTTGCTCTTTTTCCGATATAAACGGTTTCATCTGAAAATAGAATTTAATGTATATATACACACAGACATATATATATATATATATATATATATATACATATACATATACATATATATACATATATATATATATATATATACATATATATACATATATATATATATATACATATATATACATATATATATATATATATATATATATATATATGTATATATATATATATATATATATACATATACATATATATAAAAGGTTTTCCAATAAGGACTTGACAACTTTTTTTCAAAATAAAATGCAGACCATTTGAGATATTTCAAAAACTTTATTATCGGGTTGAAGTACAATCAAAACATTTATGAATGGAACTCGACTTCGTTCATATGGCCACCGCGGGCACGTTTGCAGCGGTCGATTCGTTGGACCCAATTTTCGATGACTCGGCCACACAATTCTGCCGAAATGGCTGCTATTTCGCGTTCAATTTTGGCTTTGATCTCTTCCAACGTTGTCGGCTTGTTGGCATAGACCAATGACTTGACGTAGTCCGAAAGAAGAAACTCTAGAGGCGTTAAATCGCACGAACGAGGCGGCCAATCGACTGGTCCATTTCTTGAGATAACACGCTCATCAAACTTACTCTTCAATAAATCGATTGTAACGTGTGCTGTGTGGCTTGTGGCACCGTCCTGCTGAAACCACATGTTGTCCAAGTCCATATCTTCCAATTCGGGCCAAAAATAATCAGTAATCATGGCGCGATAACGATTACCATTCACAGTAACATGACGTTCATTATCGTCGACGAAACAATATGGCCCTATGACGCCGCCGGCATGCAAACCGCACCAAACAGTTATTTTGTGTGGACGAAGTGATGTTTCATGAAGCACATGTGGATTTTCATCCGACCAATAACGCATATTTTGCTTATTGACGAACTCATTGAGCCAAAAATGAGCTTCATCACTGAAAATGATTTTGCGATGAAATTGATCATCTTGGCGCATCTTTTCCAGAGCCCAATCGGAGAACGTACGTTGCTTCAAATGGTCCATCGGCTTCAATACTTGAGTAAGCTTGATCTTGTATGGGTGTAAACCAAGATCCTTACGCAAAATTCGCCATAAAGTGGTCTGGGCGATGCCCAACTCTTGAGAACGCCGTGGAATTGACTGATTTGGATCATTTGCTACGGACGTTTCAACGGCAGCGATATTTTCGACACTTCGACCAACCCGTTGTCTCACTGGCACGGCAACATCACACAACGAATATGTAGACTCAAATTTTTGCACTAAACTTGTTACTGCCTGTCTACTAAGGCGAGAATTACGACCGAAAATCGGAGTTAACGCTCTTAAAGTAGCGGTCACCGACTCCGAATTTCTGTAGTAAATTTTTATAATTTGCAGACGTTGTTCGTTCGTGTACTTTACCATGATGAAAATGTTAATTTTACTGAATAAATTGACTGTGACAGTTCGATGATTAGTGAAAGGGTGCTTTCAAAAATTGAATTAAAAGTTGTCAAGTCCCTATTGGAAAACCCTTTATATAGCTTTTCGTGTAGTTCAAGTAGTTAATAGACTTTCATCAAATGTACATAACAGCTCCGTACACAAGTATAAACACAAAAAACGCGATATAATTTTGTTAATTTAAAAATGTTTGTGTGATTATATATTTACAATATTCAACAGTAAAAAAAATGTACGTACTTATAAATATTAATACATTTTTAAAAGGTAAATTTGAACGGAGATTGTGGTTTACTGAATTAATAAAAAAAAAAGGTGAATAAAATCTCTTGCCATATCAGTGTTCGTATTCTGGATATGTATTTCAGCAACTAAGTTGTCATCATCAGCAGGTAATTAATTAGTGTCGCGCTTGGATCCGCTGTAAAACTCGCACTCTGCGACAATGCGATTATCCGCCGACGGTAACAGTTTAGTTGTCGAAATCGTACACAGAATACGAGCATTGATGTGGTTTTATTTATCATTTTTGATTGACATTTTTAAAAATTATTAAAAAAATAAATAAATAACTGGAAAAGGCGAGGAAAGCCTCTCGAAACGTCGTTAATATAAACTAAGCGTTTTATTATCCCGTACCGGTCGAAGAAAACCCAAACACAAAAAGGTAAAAGGTTTATCGTTAGAATAAAGCAACATATTAAAAAAGAATAAGTATACATAAATGTCCATGTAATTAATTTAAAAAAACATACGTGCATTACGAAATAAGTGACATCCAATCGGATTTGTTCGCGTATTTTAGCCTCATCAGATGTTAAGTCACCTTTAGGATTAGGAGACTCATCAGATGTATTCACATTTCTATTCTTCAATCTTCTTAACGATTCTTCAGTTTTACAGACCGAATGCAAAACATCTTCCACCAATGTTACGTACCTTAAAAATCGCAATTACGATTACAAATATTAGCTCTTTTAACTAGTAATGAAAATATATGGTGGTGCTTTATAAAATTCAAGCGGCAATAATATTGTTGTAAACCGTTGTAAATGGATATTGAATTGAATGCTTTTTATATAGATACGATTAAAACTGACAGAGCTGATAACTACCGCGAATAACCATGATTCACGAGGTACTGAGACCACGCAATATTCACTTAATATTTTCCCAGTCAAGGCACCTTGCCTATGCGTATTCATAATATCGGCATTACATGTATTTAGTCTGTACGTTCGACAGCACAAAATTGTTGAATTATTCGTCGATTAATGGACTTTACCGTTGCATTCAATTATATGTTTGCTACATGAATATATACGTACTAATTGTGTGACGGATTTAAGTTGTTATAGAACAGACAATTATTAAGATCTCATTTAAATAGTTTGTTGTCGAGTTCAAAATCATGGACGGACATGTTGAATATACACCACTGTTGTTTACATAAATGAAAAACATGAGAGTGATATTCGCCAACCTTCGCTGTCGAGTCTGAACGCGTCATTATAATTTTGTAGAAAATACATTAATAAATATTGAAGCCTATCCCCAATTGTTTCTAGTAGTGTAACGCATATGTCCAATAGCTGTACCTTAATAAATTTCTAGCTTAACAAACTAACAAGTCTACATATGTATTATTTATAATTAAGAAAATACAGAGAGGGTGGACGTTATCCATCATTGTCTTCATATTGACGTATTTAAAGTCTTAAAAGCTTTAAAAGAACAAATGAATTTTGGCTATTAAAAGTACAGAACTATTAACTTACTGCTTTCCAATCTTGTTTATACACGTTTCCATAATACCCGCTATGTTGTCCTTTAGAAGTTCTTCATTGCTCTTGTAAAACACCTCTATAGGTTTAACAACTTCTCTGATATAATTACTTTCCTCAGTCGGCGTAAATCGATTTGTTCTACGATATAATCTAGGTATTGCAGAGATTTGTTGTAACAATTGTGAACTCTGTTGAACTTTATAATCAATTAGATAATTCATGAGTCTCTCCTGTGTAGTTTTTAAAGATTTCTCATTATGTTCAATTATTTTCTCGACATAAATCCATAATTTGCTCGGTATTATTTTAAAAATACTTTTATTTATGTCGTATATGATTTGAACACCTAATGACTTTTTTAAGGTGTCGACGTCCAGTATTAAATTCACTATAAACTCTTCGTTAGACTGGTCGTTTCGATCTTTCACCACGCCATCGATGTAATGTAAAAATCTAGATAAGAGTAACAAGAATAACTTGATAAATTGGTCGGAAAGATGAGCCAGAAAAACTTCTGGGTGAAAACAGTGATTAATGGACCTCCAAAAAGCTCCTGAAATTCTTAGCTTTAAAAACGAATTGCCATTAGTTACTTCTAACGACTGCCTATCAAGATTCTCGATGATGTCAGTTTCGAAACTTGCTGAAATCTGTTGAAAACGTATTTCGAAGTAGACGGGCAAGTTGAATCTTCTCATGTGATCTTGAAATGATTGTTCATATACTAAAGATGTATCTACTTTGCTTGCAATATTCGATAGAAATTCCCACGTATCATGAAAACGTTTTTGAAACAACTCTGGATTCCCCGGTGCTGTTACATGTAATAGATTTTCTTGCAAAAGTTTATCTGTCACTTTCCAATAACTGTTTTCTATGAAATGGAACCCTTTTAAGCTTGAGTTACTGCAATAAATGTAAGAACATTACAAGTTTTTTCGTATAATTTAAATGGATTAGTATTAAAATAGTGGTTTGCAAATATAAAAAGTATATATATATATATATATATATATATATATATATGTGTGTGTGTGTGTGTGTATTATATGTACCTGTTAACAAGAACTACTAAATTTTTAACATCATTATTTAAAAATTTCAAGGCTTCTTCATACAATAGATTCAATTTATGATTATGTTGTTCTAAATTTTTGTTAGTAAATATTTTACTTAGTATTGGTTCAACAATTTTTTCTGAATATATTGATTCCGCTTTGTCTTGCTGATTTAGACTTACATAAGTTCTTAAGCAACAAATAATAGATTTCTGCACATTGTATTTTAAAGATTTGATAAATATGTCATTTATGAGTGACGTAAATGTTTCTTCAGTATAAACTGTTGCTTTGTCTTTCACAATTTCCTTTGAATATAATTCATTTATATAACTGTTTTGAAATGAAAATTCATTAACAGCTCTCTCTAGAACTGCAAAATCAGTTATATCTTTATTTAATTGCTGACACAATACATTGTTGACACATAATGATGTACTTTTCAAACTCATTTGCATGTTTAAACTATCTCGTGTTTGATTAATATATTTTGCTTTTTTTAAATGCATATCCAATGATTCCTCTGCATCTTTAATAACAGTATATAGGGACTGAAAGTAATCTAAATAGAATCGTCAAAAGAATAATATATATACATACCTGGATTTCTTCATGTAACTGAAACACTGGTGACACTAGATCAGAAAGTTTAGAATTTAAATTAGTTAAGTGTTCGGCTAGATTAACAATTGCCTCTGTTTCAGTTTTTAAAATATCAGTCATAGCAGTATGTAATTCATTGGCATATAATTTTAATTCTTTCCTAAGATTTTCTAAATCGGTTCGATGTTCGAATTTTGCCAAAAATTGATCAAACGTGTATTCTCCCTAAGTATATAAACCATATTATTAAATTAGAGAAACAAATTGTATGGTAATTTACCTTAATATGTTTAAATTCCATCCTAAATATCATATATACATAT
The DNA here is from genome assembly GCA_031893035.1 of Dermolepida albohirtum. Taxonomy (NCBI): domain Eukaryota; kingdom Metazoa; phylum Arthropoda; class Insecta; order Coleoptera; family Scarabaeidae; genus Dermolepida; species Dermolepida albohirtum. The sequence goes on along the minus strand of JAVIWB010005671.1, from coordinate 928 downwards.
CAATATAACCTACAATTTTTTCACTTTGTTTATTACAGTTGCGAGGTTGGTCAGACTTCTAACGATTCTAAAACTGCACCACTAAAAATTTCTTTGTAAATGTATTGATGGTAAATTCGCTAATCATTTAAATATTTGGAGTGCTTGAACTAAAATATTCTATTCAGATATTCGGAAACTTTGAGAGAAAATGCTGACATTTATTCAAAAATCATGTAGGTATTTTAAGGAAAATGTGGGGTGGTGTTTTGTTAGCATTTCATATACTACTTTAAATATCTAAATTTTATTACGTTTACATTTTTATTACAACTAAAAAAAGCTTTTTATAAAAAATAAATTTAATATTTCATAAATTACAACAAAATAATACGAGATTATGTATCTTAAATAAGTGTTCATATTATATAAAAGCTGCATATCAATAATATAAATAACAGTAGCCACATCTACTTTTGCTCAGCAGGCGTATAAATTAGATAATATTCACAATGATGGTATTCAAATAAATTTGTTTAATACATAACTGAGATTCATAAATTTAATATTTTCGTGGGAGCTCAAATAGATGTGCTGTGTACAAATTTAATTCCTCTTCATTGTTTATAATAGAAAATCTACAATTATAATGAGTAAGCAATTATAAAAGAAATAATAATCTAGACTATCTACAATTATTGTACTTTTACAATTGCAAATTCCATACAATATATATCCTAAAAGTGCAGTCCATTATGTCCTGTTTTATTTTTCTTTTTTAAGAAAAAATAAAAGATATCGTGCGTGGCGTGGCAAACAACACACCCCAAGAAAGCCAACTTTTTCTTATTTCATAATCATATAATAAATAAGTCATCTTTTAGATTCGTAAAAAAATTGATCACCAACTCACCATACTAACTAGCAACAACTCTATTAACAAATAAAT
>JAVIWB010005668.1:0-77920 GCA_031893035.1 Dermolepida albohirtum | reverse complement strand
GTAGTGGATCTTGTGTGACAACTACTGATATTCAGCGCAGTTGTTCAACCAACATAAATCCCCATAACATTTCGAAAATAGAACCTATAGAATTATAATTGTTTGGTGGTCTGCACTGTGAGTAAACCACTACAGCCTCTTTAATTCTGGAGAAACCAAAAATGCAGAGAAATACTGTCAGAAGGTCGACGCTGTAGAAGCTTTACGATATCTACTATTCTCGCCTACTAACTATCAATTTTTTAAACACATCGACAGCTTCCTGCAGGGGCGACTTTTCAACAATCAAGCAGTCGCTCAGAAAGTTTTCGAAGAATTCATCGACTCCAAAACTGCAGTTTTTATGCTACTGGAATAAATATACGTTTTTCTGTTAGACAAAAGCGTGTTGATTGCGATATTCGTTATTTTAAGTAGCGAAGATAAGTCTAAATTTCAAACTCGGTCAAAATTCTGTGTTATTTTTACAATAATCAAATACAAACCCAGTACATGACTTCAACGCATAAAGAAGTTAGTAATGTAATTCAACAAGATCTGCTTAGACTACTTAATTCTAGTCGTTTCTACCTTAAGGTAAAAAGTTAGTGGAATTAAGTACTATATTTTTGTCTCCATCGCTTTATGTCCTGCGTTAGATTTTGTTTTGCATCTTATGCCATCATATTTTTTTCTTGTTCCCTAATTCTGTCGATCCATCTGATTCTTTTCTTTTTATCTTGAATACTGCTTTTGTAAGTCTAACATGCGGCATTCAACGCACTTATCCAAACTATCTGAGTTGTCTTTCTATAATCATATCATTGATTCTATTTATTGGTTTCGTCTGGATTCGTTTTTCTTATTTTGTCCTACCTGTTTTTGTTTTTATTTTTCTAAGGAATCTCATTTCCATGGCAATATATCGGGATTTTCTTCTTTCTATTTAATATTTTTCCCAATTTTCCCATTCCAGCATTTAGTTTCCTATCCAGGTTTCAAAGCCATCTTGTTTGAAAACATTAGTACTGATAATTGTGTTTGCCTCATTCATGTTATTGCCTAGTATTCATGCACTCATTTTGTAATTAAGTATTTTCGTCACTTGTTTTTTTTTCATTTCATCTGCTCACTGAATATTTTTTTTTAAATATTTTTCAAAGAAAATACAGATAAGTGTTTAAGCAATTTATACCATACATATGTATTTATATATACTTTAATAATGCATGCAATTGTTAAAATTAAAATATAATTAACTAAGTTGGTAAAATAGCAAACGTATTCAAATTATTAATTTAAAATCAAAATATTATCAGCAATACAAGAAGCACCATCTTCCGAAAGATTTTCAAAGTTGCGAAAATTCACCTCAATTCTTATATATGATCTCAAAAGAGGATATAACCAGCATATCGTTAGCGAGCTATTAACTCTGATTCCAAAAAATTTTGGTGATTTGTAAACTCATGTCAAAAAAGTCCAGAATACCAGGTATAACGTGCAAAGTCGGTCGCTCCGTTGATAACCTTGAATTAATATTGAATGCGATTACACATTTTCCTCACTCATATCGTCCTTCTACTCCTTTCGTCCTTAACTGTTTTCTAAACTGTCTGATTTTGCCGTACATATTTGTTCATTTTCAGAGCTCATCATTCTATCTGCTTTCGAGGTATTTGAAAAGTTCGAATTCTGGTTGTTATCAGTTTTTTACTTAAGAATTATATTATAACGTACTAGTATATCGAAATAACTTAACACCAAGTTTAAACACGTCTATTTATCCCCAAAATATGAAAGCTTGCTAGTAAAGACAGTGACATATCTGTTATAATAAATTATCAGCTCATATCAATTTTATCGAATGTCACCAAACATTTCTAATCAGTCCTTCGTAAGATAATTTATTGTCAAATTAGTTCTATGGCAACGTATACTATGTATAGTATACGGATCTATTCAAAGCATTTGACTATTCATGGGATTCTCATGGGAAAATTTAATTTTTAAGAATAACTGTTTTTTTTTGTATTCTAAAGTGTTTCAAATTTCGGGTTTTTTTTAAGGAATAAATAAAACACATAATTTGCATTCACTTTCAAAAACTTTTTATTGGTAATTGAAGTATCAGTTATGACATTTATATGCGAAAAATAATATCTGCCAAATGGCCTCCTCTTGCAGGTCCACAGACGTCCACTCTTTTGCTAAAACTTTCAATGACATTTTGACATAATTGAGGCTCTATCTCACCAATGACACTAATAATTTCATCTTTCAAAGCAGGAACTGATTGTGGATTGGTTTTATAAACCTGACTTTTCATATAACCCCAAAGAAAATAGTCTAACGGTGTCAAGTCATATGATCTTGATAGCCAATTAACATCACCGTTTCTTAAGATTACACGTCCAGGAACTTTTTCTCTCAATAAATCAATTGGTTCGTGTGCAAAGCGAGGCGTAGCGCCATCCTGATACCACGTACCCTCTAGATCATTACTCATTAATTCAGGTCACAAAAATGCGGTTATCATCTGATGATATCAATCACCATTAACAGATATAGCTTAACCAGCAGCATTTTCAAAGAAGTAAGGTCCAATTACACCACCTGACCATAATGCACACCAAACAGTAACTCGTTTACGATGCATAGGTTTCTCATGAATAATTCGTTGATCTTCCCCACCCCAGATACGGCAATTTTGTTTATTTATTAACATAGGCACCAAGTTCAAAATGTACCTCATCGGAAAATATTATTTGTTGAGAAAAATCAGCTGGTTGTTCATTGATGAAATTGACAAATGAACGACATTTTAAATGATCTAATGACTTCAGTTCCTGTGTTATTTGAACCTTACATGCCTTCGGAGCTGAATCCTTGTGTAAAATAGGTCACGTTGCTGATCCTCTATATCCAAGTTGTGAACGTCATCTAATGAACATTTCAGGATCTTCAGTAACACTTTCACCAACCAAACTCATATTTTCTTGTGAACGACCACTACTACTGCATTTTTCATTTTTTTAATCTTTCACAGAATCGGTCTCTTGAAATTTTTTAATAATTCGACCAATAATGCTTTCAGATGGACGATTATGTAAACCATAAAATTCACGTAATGTTCTAAAACCTCTTTTCCCAGAACGCTGATTTTCATAAAATAATTCAACAATTTGAACGCATCGTTGGACCGTATACGAAGCCATTTTTGTAAATGTCATACATCACACTTCTTAAATGCCCAGACAAATTCAGTGCGCCATCTATATTTTATTTATTCTTAAAAAAAACCGCGCAATTTAAAGCACCTCTACTTACAATAACAACACTTTTATACGTTACAATTTTTTCCTTTTTGACATATATCGTGTCAGTTTTAGAGTTTTCCAAGAATCCAATCTTGGACCTATTATTCTTATTAATAAGTAACCCAATGAAGCAAATTGATTATAAAACTGATGTTTGCTAAACATCAACAAAATTCGCATATTGTTAGTTATTTCGTATACTCAACAATACCTCCATTACTCTTCAATTACACTCTAAATTCGAATGTTATTTTTCTATGGCATGATATCCGTATCCATGTATTCATTTCGATTGTCGTTTTACTTTAACAATCATGTTCGAGTCATGGTGCAACTATAGCCAAATAGAATTTTAGGATTCATTCTTGGCATTGCCAGATTCTTTATAAATTTATCGATACTCCTATGTTTCACGCTATTATTCTTTTAAAATGGAAAATGCTGTGCTTGTATGGAATCTACGTTATCAAACCCACTGACTTTTATTAGAAAATGATTGAAGGCGTTTCTTAAAGTACTTACTGTACAAGAAGTACAACTTATCCAAACACAGGATTTTCTTAGAATTTCAAGTTTTATTAACACACTTTTTATGGCTATATAATTAGAAATATAGGCCTAACCTGTCTACGTTTATGGTTTGCCGAAACTCTATAATTTACACTAAGTTGGAGTATGTGAAAGTATGGATTATTATTATTATGAGATATACCTTCATAGAACCGAGAGAATTCATTAAATATTTGCATTCAAATTTCATACATCTTCTAGATTATTCCGATTATTTGAATTTATATTATATATCGATTGCATATTCACAGAGACAGAAGATTAACACAGGCCTTTCTTTATAATTTTATTAAAAATCGCCTGTATATTCTGTATTACACGAGTAGTTTTGTGTTAATAGGTACGTGGCACGTTTGCGTGACACTTTTTATTTGGCTATGTGCAATACTGTTAAGTATAAATTCGCCTTTGCAATATAATATGAAAAATTATTTTAGTGATATCTATGAATTTAAGGTAAATAATAAATACCGCTTTGTTATCAGTTATGAAGGTATTGATTCATTTTAAATAAATAAACAAATAATTGAGATATTTTCAGTTATTCACGTAAGTAACTGTTAACAAAAAATTTAGAATCTTTAATTTCGAAAATTTATCTATTTTTTTCTTCCTTTTAAGTAGTACACTCATGACTTTGTTAGTTAAGTTATTATATTTCTAGAGTAATATATTTTATTTCTTTGTACTTTATAATAAATAACTTTTTATTGTATCATTCCGCTATTGTAAGTACATTTTCATAATGTATTTTACCTGACTTATTTATTAATAGAGTTAACTGATGGGCAATAAAAATGATGACGTACTATTTTTCATGACTATTTATTAATATAAAAAAAGAAGAATTAATTATATATTACCAGTTTTCTTCGATTATCGTTTGCCATTTTTCGATGGGTTTCATAATTCCTCATTAATAGAAGGACCTGCCTTTATCTACGAAAAGTTTTACGAAGCGCTGATTCACAGCTTCGTAACGAAAGAAGTGAAAATCTGAAGACATATGCTCCCCTGACTATGATGAAGATGGTAGTTTATCTGGAGATTAAACATATGTGTGGTTTCACATTGGCGAAATGGAATATCACTCCACGAATTACGAACTTTGTGGATGATAGATGCGTCCAATTGCCGACAATATACACTTGAATTAGTTGTTTTGCACCTTGGCAAGGCCGAAAAATACGGTACCTTAATCCCACAACACTGAGAGCATAAACTTCCTCTGATAAATGTTTGCTTTCGATGACTTTCAAGACGAAACTGTAGATTGGAATCAAAACCGATTTCGCGATACATTGTTGTCCTCTTTTCATCATCAATTATAAGTCGCTTCAAAGAAGGATCTTTTTCCGCAGATTTAAGAAGTATGTTGTATATGTTTGTATGTGTCGTCAAGCAAACTTCTTTGAGTTCATGATCCAAAATATCAAGTGTTTGCTAACATGTCATAGTTTTTTATGTGTTTGTGAAATGCTTGAATGATAGGTATTCAACGTTTCTGCTGTTTCTTCATATCGTGTACCGTGGGATTGATTCGATCAACTTTTAGTTTGTGGTTGTTGCCAGAATTTAAACGCTATTTGCAGCTGTATCATCTGCATGTGTTCTGAGCTGTATAAGTTTATAATGTTTATGAGAATTGAATCATCCACTGACTATGAGATACGATCTGTAGTTCAATTCTTGGGTACAAGAGACTCGGCAGCGGCGGAAATTCAGCGTACGATCGGTGACAGCGATAATGCTATGAGTGATAGAAAAGTTCGAAAGTGGGTAAGAATGTCTCAAGACGTGCAAATTAATATGCATGATGAGCCTCACCCAGGCTGACCTTCTGATTTCTGAAGATTTCGAAGTTATTAGTTGGTTTTCCACATATTTCAAGATCGGTTTTGTACATCATCGTTTCGCAAAAGCTATAGTATTGAAAATTGTGTTGTTGATGGGTTTCAAAACTGATTTTTGATGATCATAAAACAGACAGATTGAGCTGTGCTTTATTATTTTTGACTTGATTCGGTTAGCAAGGAGATGGATTTTTGGCCCACTTCGTTACAGAAGATAAGATCTAGATGTTTCACATGACTTCTAAATCTAAGCGACAGTCTATGTAATGCTGACGCACATTGTCGCCAACCAGAGTAAAAACCAAACAGACAATTTCAGTACGAAAGATCATGTCAACTGTCTTTTGGGACAGGCAAGAGATTTTGATAGTGGATTTTATGAAGAAAGGCAGACTAATCAATTCTGATGCTTATTGTGTGACCTTGAGTAAACTTTGCGTGTCATACAAAATAAGCGGCGTAACTTACTGTTTTCCGAAGTGATGTTGTCAAACCTTGCACCCAGTGATTTCCACCTGTTTCTTGGTGGTCAGCGGTTCAACGACGACAAAGGTATGAAAATTGCACTCACGTATTGAACTTTTTCACACATGGCAGATTTCTTTGTTTCTTTATATCTTTCGTAATTAAAAAACTTATTAAACGGTATGACAAATGTTTGAACAAAAAAGTAAATTATGTAGAAAATTACATGAAAGTGTGTAGAATATGAAAATAAATGTATTTTATGATATTTGGAATATTTGTAACACACGTTCAAGGATCATTTTTTGACCAAATAAGTTTTGATTTAAATTATTATCAATTGATATTGCATAATCTATTTTATTAATGGCGTTATTTCATAAACACAGTTTAGTAAAAATGATTTTTGAATAAAGAAAAGTCTATGTCTAATTAAATTAAAGATAGAAAGCGATAGAAAATAAACTTATTTATCTGTGATGATAATAAATATAGTTAATTTGATGGTAATCTAGGATAAGGTTTTCCTGAATGAAATTTGCTTTAATTCTTTAGCACTAAAATTTTGTTAATATAATTCACGTTAATATGAGTTTAAATATCGAAAATAATATACAAAAAAAAATATTTTATTATCGAAAATAGTTTTATGGCTTTTCAAAATATTCTCCTTGGAAATCAATACACTTTTGCATCCTTTTAAGCCAATCCGAAAAGCATTGCTGCCGCTGTGAAGGCGGTATCTCCGAAATATGAGTTTTGAATGCCTCAACTGCCACTTCCGGCGTAGAAAACCGTTGACTACGGTGTTTATTCTTGAAGTGTGGGAACAAAATGAAATCACGAGGTACTAGATCAGAGCTGTACGGATGGCTCATCAATTCAATGTTTTGCCCGGTCAAATATTCAATTGTTGGAACGGTTCTGTGAGAGCTGGCATAATTGAGAATGGAGACTGATCTGTCGTTTTCGGTTCGTTTTCCTTATATCTTCAAAAACTTTTGGCAAACAAATACTCTCTAAAGGCACAGTTGCAACGTGTCCGGTTCTTCAGAAAAAACAAGCGATCATTTGTTTTGATGTGCTTCGAGCGCGAACAACTTTTGTTGATTTTGGTTCATCTTGGAATACCCACACAGTCGACTGCTGTTTACTGTCGGGCTCACAGGCATAGATCCTAGATTCATCACCTCTGATGACTTTGTAAATATTCTTTGAAGCACCGCCACATTTTTTTTATGCATTTCTTGATACCAATCGACGCGAGTTCTTTTTTCAGCGGTTATCAAATTATGTGATTCCCAACATGAACAGCTAAATATTCATGCAGGATCTTATGAACGCTGATGTTACTAATACCTAGAGATGCCTCGGCCCCACGGTGTGTCACATGACGGTCTTGCATTATCAATTCAGGCACTGCATTAATGTTCTCCGTCACAACAACATTTGTTGACGACCCTCACGAAATGTATCGTCCAAAGAACGCCGTCCAAGTTTGAAATCACTATACCAACGATCAACTGTAATTTTCGACACTGCTTCATCACTATATAAAGAATACAACTCGTCGATGCATTCTTGTTGAGGTAATCCACGCCGAAAGTTATGCGAAATAATTTTTCGCTAACAAAATTTTCAAGTTACTGTCAACAATAGAAATAGCGACCGGATAATAAAACTATCAAGGTAAATATATTGACAAAATGACAAACTTCACGATGCAATCATCAGACCTGAAGCAACACTATCATTGTTGCCATTTCCCGAAATATAAACGGCTACCCTCGTAATTAATTTGGTTATTTTTATTAGGCAGTTAGAATGAATATAAATAACAACAATATTTGCATAAATTCAGAAATTTGAAAATTTTATTTTATTAAGGGAAAAGTTATACGTAATCTATTTTTAATTCTGATTCATTAGTATCACGATTTAATATTCAATTATCAACAAGTATCCTAGAACTGAAATTTGTTTACTTTAATGACATAATAGTTTCAGTTTAATTGATGAATAATAAAACATTTCACAAAATTAACATGCATAAGAGATTTGGTGAAATGCCTTGCGGAAAGTGTCTCGTTTTTTTCTTAAGAAATACACAAAAATATTGAGCATAATACAAATACATATATGTGTGTGTGTGTATATATATATATATATATATATATATATACTTATATACAGATATTTAAGAATTTAAATTAGAAAGTTTTGTACACAGTATGACATTTTGCTTATATTTATTACATTTATAAATTTCTTTAATATCACCACCTCTTAAACATTTTTAGCATTCATTATATCTCATATCTTTTCAAATAGCAAACCAGTGTGAAGCATAAAGAATCTGCTATTTACACCGTATTACTTAACCCATTTCTTCCCAGTGTTGCGTACACGCAACACGATATTTTACTTCACAAAATGCAATTAAAATGATATTTTTATATAAAACTACTCATAATGGATATGTTAAAAGTCATTCATAGTCCGTCTATCCTATTTATATGTTTGAATTTCAGAATTAGATTAATACTTCGTGAAAAAATTTAATTATTGGAAAAACGATTTTTTCGCTACTTTTCAGAAAGTTATTTCAAATGTTAAAATCTATTTATTTAAAATTTTAGATGCATTTTACTGAATGCTATATATGTAGGATACGCAAGGATATATATTTTTTGTAACATATTAGACCTACGAGTATGTCCCAGTAATGAATAGTTTACATATATGTTGCGTTGGCGCAACGCTGGGAGTTATCAACTTAAGTTCGCAACTGTGGGGTTCCCTAGCACAAATTCGCAATGTTGGGAGTTCCCCGACTCAAGTTAATTCTACAAGTTGTGCAATTAAAAACAACTTGTATTGAATGTGAAGTGCGTAATTGAAGTGCTATAAAATCTAAAGGTTTTGAAAGTGTAATAATTAAATTTGGTTTTGTGTTTCAATAAATCGAACTTTAAGAATGGCTTTCTACAAGCAGAAATTACGAATAGTTGAAGAAATTCTAGCTGTTCTTGAAGAATTAGAGGCCGAAGAAGCTATTGATGCAGTCATCATACCTCCTGAAGTAGATGAACTTACCGATGAAGAAGAAATAGAGGACGGAAGTATGATTATCAATGACGGAGGTAATGGATTACCAGTAGATGTGGTAGGTACATTTGAAATCCATACTACTGTAGACGAGAAAATAGATATGTCAGTATCTGAAGATACTTCTAAAAAACAAAAACAAAAAAAGAAGAAACCTGTAACAAAGTGGAAGAAGTGTACCCCAACTTATACTGACGGTGCTAAAAATTGTGAAGACAGATGTGTCGAAGAATAAAGAATAAGTTTGGGAGTTTGACACCCATACAAATGTTTGAGCTTTTTTTAGAAAGACCAATTTTGGATTAAATTGTACAGTTTTCACTCAAATATTCTCAGAGTAAAAATAACTACACATTTGCTATGTCACGTACTGACTTGAAAAAATATATTGGTATCCTGATATTTACTGGCTATCGCCCTCTTCCTCAAACAAAATTTTACTGGAGATGAAGATAAAGGAATCCCGCTCATACGTAAAACAGTGTCACGGAACAGATTTGATGAAATAAAAAAGTATATTCATCTTTCCGATAATGATACGTTAGACAAATCTGATCAATTTTCCAAGCTAAGACCTTTTTTTAACGAACTAAATAAACGGTACATGCAATTTGGTGTATTTTCTCATAAGATATCCATTGATGAAGAGATGGTGTCATATTTTGGACGTCACTCAGCAAAAATGTTCATAGGAGGCAAACCAGTAAGATTTAGTTTCAAACTGTGGTGTATTGCTTCAGCTGGAGGATATTTGTATCAGTTTGACCCGTATGGTGGAGCTTCACATAAAATTGATGAAAACCTGGGTTTAGGTGAAAGGGTTGTGACAAATTTGTTGAAAGTTGTTCATGATCCTGAAAATAATATTTTTTGACAATTTCTTCATCAGCCATTACCTTCTCACCTTGTTGTCAGAAATGAAATTTTTTGCAGCTGGTACAGTGAGGGAGAATCAATTGGCTTCCTGTCAACTTCAAACAGCAAAAGCTTTGGTGCAAGAACTAAAAGGAAACTTCGATTATAGATTTGATTGCAACAATAAAGTATTCGCTGTCAGATGGCATGACAACTACGTTGTAACAGTTATTACCAACTTTGGTACCCTTGAGCCACTGATCAATGTAAGGAGATATAGCCGAAAAGAAAAAAAATACAACATAGTCTCTCAACCAAATGTTATCCACCAGTACAACCAAGGCATGGGTGGTCTAGATTTGCATGACAATCCCATTGCAAATTATAGAATGAGAATTAGAGGCAAGAAATGGCGGTGGCCATTATTCTCTAATGCAACTGATAGTGCAATTGTCAATTCCTGGAAAATGTACCCACTGGCAACAGGCTCCACCACCAGTCAAATTGAATTTAGATCGCATATTGTGCTTTCACTATTGAAAGCTGAAGATGAAACTGAACTGGCGATAAACGTAGAACATCCAAGGAAAAACGTCAACTTTGGTCGACCCAGCAAAAACAAATTGCCAAGGGTAGTGAGGAAAGACAGAATTCACCACATTATAATCCGAAATGAAGACAATGCGAGGAGAAGATGCAAAATTTGTAAGAGTCAAACAATTTACATAAGCAAGAAATGCCAAGTTCACCTTCATACAGAATGTTTTTCCAAATTTCATGAGTGATCCCGACAACTTTGGCTAGTTTTCTTTACATAATCAACAATCCTTTACATTTTCAGCAAGTTAATAAATTCCAAAACCTTATTTTCTTTTTACCGGGAAGCTCCCAACGTTGCGTCAGCGCAACATTATGTGTAGGACAAATGGCAGGTCATACGGCTAGTTTTTAAGATTTATAATCTTATTTCAATTATTTTAAATTAAAATTAATACTGAAATATAATATTTTCCATTATTTTTATTTTTGGGAAGAAATGGGTTAATTATAGAAATTTTTCACTAAGGCTTCTGCCTGAAGTAGCAATCGAACCCATCTATCTAAAGTAGAAGTTTCCATATACAAATAAATCTCTATATATTAAAAAGTTTAATTTCAAAGAAATAAGTGACACCGCGGGGTTTTATATAAATGCTCTTATTGTCAGTATACGTCACCATTAATTTTAAAATTACCAACATTACATATAACTCACAGGGAATAATAATATTTTTGAAGAAGGTACGAAGAAAGGAAAATTTAATGTAATATTTCATTTCGTTTTAGTAGTGCCGTCACTTGGATCCTCAGGACGCGCCAATGTTGCTAAATTTGATAATGTATCATCGTAACTGTGAAAAGGTGAAACGTTAGTTTTGTTGTTGTTATATTAGAAATAAAACCAGCAATTTGGGCATATACCTACTATTTCTTGAGTAATAATAATGAAAACGATCATTCTCTCTTTTATATGTATGTAGGACGTTATTTTTACAAAAATTCATTAGAGATATGTAATTCAGTGCGTTCAATTTCAAGATAAGCACGTATGTCAATTAAAGTGATTGACTTAATAAGCAAACTTCTTGTTTAGACATAGTTATAGTAAGAGCCAATTTGCTTCCATTAGGAAATTTACTATGACAGGTAATTGCATTAAAGAAAGGATTTCCCTCATACTACACCGTCGTATAATTAAAAAAAAAAATCTGACTACTCCCATTAGTATTATGAACTAATATATAATATATATATAACTATTGAATAGCACCAAACATGACTTCAAAATTAAGGAAGTAGTCAACAGATAGACAACGCCATTGGAATAATTTAATTTATTACTTGGTGCACATCATAAATTAAATTAATCAAAAGGTGTCGTCTATGTGTTGCCTACTACCATGAGTTTGAGAGACATATTAGATGTTATTAACTAGTTATTAGTTATAAGTACTTCCTTACTACCCCTCGGTTGTTGGTCACTTCACTTGAAACCGTGTAGTAACGTAAAACAACGACATAGTTGCCACATCGAATGTATACATATTTACTTATGTATGAATCTAGTCGGCTATGTATCAGCGTATTCCGTGGGTACCCTTTACGGAAAGCGTTCGCTCGCCGAATCAGACTTGCATAAGTAATTATGTCTCGATAATGTTTAAAATACGACATATTAGGTAAATAAATAACCATTTGGTCTATATCAAAACTAATTACGTAGTATTTTAATACGTTTTGATAGTTCATAATACAGTACAAGTAAATGAAAAAAAGAAAACAATTTAGAAAAATCTGCAATTATTCAGAATGTATTGCATCCTTTTAATTAACAAACGAAAGCAAAATAAAAAGTTTAATAATAAAACTACATATACAAAAAAAAGCTTCTGCAAAAATAAAACTGAAATTGAATTATCCGTAAACCGGGCATGTTCAAAATTGAAATGAATGAAAAGACAAAATAAATAGTAAATAGTGAACCAAAAAAGATTATAAATTTCCGAAAAATAGAAGATATAATATTTTTAATGTGTAATACTTTTATTTTTATGTATGATAACATTTATGTTATCAAGTAGCTCGCTAAATATTATAAAGTAGTGTTTGTTAAATTTTTATATATTTAGTAAGGTGAATTAATACTTACTTTATTTGTATATATATTTTTATAGCCTATTTATCTTTCTTTACTCTTTCTCGAATGTTTGAGTCGTGCACCACTTTGATGAAGTATGAATTGAGATAAACATATGAAAAATCAAACTATCTTCCGGCTATGACATTTAATAAGCTCAATTTATAATAAATTTAAAATAAATTTTATATACGTTTTATTTCCATTATCAAGTTTTGTGTTTTCTGTAATCCAATATATTGCCTTCCTTTAATATTTTTTTTATAATTTAATAAAGATATTAATTTTCTATCCGAAGGAATAAAAATTATTTTTAACACTTTGGATCTTTTTATTTTTAGTGACAGTTATCTTAAAACCACCGAACTTGTTTAAATAAAAGATTTTAAATTTTTAAATAAATTGTATATTGTAAATCAGTAAACCTTATAATGGGTGTTTTTTAAGCTGCATGAGAACTATCGATATCGATAACTATGGTTTGACAGCTGATAATGTCCGACATTTCTGTCCATTTTACGGTCAACATAATCGGCCTAGTGAGCAAGCAACAAGACAAAGAAATGTGTGTACCCAAGAGAATATTGCTGCTGTAGCGCGAAGTATTGAAGACGACACCGAAATATCGATTCCTCGTGGTTCTCAACTTGTTGGCTTTTGTCCTTCGACTACGTGGAAAGTTTTACGTAAGGATCTTGGCTTAGGTGCCTATAAAATACAGTTCATGCAAGAATTGAAACCAAACGTCCATCATTTGCGTCCCATTTTTGCTAATTGGGCCCATTTGAAATTGGCCGAAGATGAGCATTTTTATCAAAGAATTGTGTTTAGTGATGAAGCTCATTTCTGGTTAAATGGCTAACTCGATAAGCAAAATTGCCGTATTTGGAGCGAAGACAATCCTCAAGTCATTAACGAATCACCATTACATCCACTAAAATTGACTGTTTGGTGCGGTTTACACGCTGGCCAACAAAACGACACAACTTGCCATACAGCGCGCCTAACAATCGATTTGTTGCAAAATCAATTTCGTAACAACTTTATTTTCAGAAGTGGTTCTGTTCAGTGGCCCCTGGATTACTTTTTATGGGGCTATGTTAAGTCATTGGTTTATGCCGACAAACCAGTAACTCTTGAAGCATTGGAAGCCAATATTCAAGCCACTATTGACGCCATACGACCAGATTTATTAGAAAAAGTAGTCAAAAATTGGACTGATCGAATGGACCGTGTAACTCGTAGCCGCGGTGGACATTTGCCGGAAATCATATTTAAAAAATAAAGGACATGAAATTATCTAAAAGATTATAATAAAAAAAATTTCATTCCAAAAATATTTTTGTCTTGTATTATCATTTTAAGTTCTCGAGCTCTTGAAAAAACACCTGTTATAATTAACAATTAACGCAAATTCTTATTATTTACTACCAAACTTTAATTAAAAAGTAAACTCTCACTTAAAAATAACTCCTTAACAATTAACTCTTTTTTAAAACTTTAAAAAATCCAAATCGATTTCATCTAACTTTTAACGTTGGCTAATTTTATACTATTTTATTTAAACAAATAAACTTTTTCGGTACCTTATTTCTCAAATATATAAATGTTTAAATCCATCTTCAATTAACATCTTTTTTGACCTTATTTATCCTTTTAACTATAGATGTCGTTCTCAGCATAATTTTTTCATATTTTCTACCAAGTTGTACGTGCGCTTTAACCAATTAATATTTATACGCTGACTTTCCATTAAGATATGTGTTGGTGTGTGTTGCTTTTCCGTAAACTGTGTGAGCTATTCTTCCGTTGGATTCCTTAATTTGAAGAACATCTAGAAAAGGTAGT
Source organism: Dermolepida albohirtum (assembly GCA_031893035.1). Lineage (NCBI taxonomy): Eukaryota > Metazoa > Arthropoda > Insecta > Coleoptera > Scarabaeidae > Dermolepida > Dermolepida albohirtum. The sequence goes on along the minus strand of JAVIWB010005668.1, from coordinate 63,245 downwards.
TTGTTCCTATTTTCTGTTTCCATCGTAAATTTTATGTTATCGTGGTAGTTGTTTAGATGTTAGCTACATCGTGTTTAGATGTTGCTAATTAAGGAAACCAACCTAAGAATAGCCCACACAGTTTACAGAAAAGCAACACACACCAACATATATCTGAATGGAAAGTCACACCATCACCCTTCCCAACTTCTGGCAGTAGCGAAAACCCTAGTTTTGCGTTCAATGCGAATAGCAGACCATAGTCACATCTCATAAGAAAGACCTGCAACACATCTTACGGGCAAACGATTTCGATAACAGGATGATGACAATACATAGACATCTACAGCGGTCATACCCTATGTAAAAGGTACAACGGACAAAATAGGGTATATACTCCGACACCGGAACATAAGCCTGCTTTTAAAGCTACGAACACCATAGCATCAATGGTAATAAATCCGAACGACAAAATAAAGTGCGAAAATCAAAGCGTGTATGACCTACATAGGCCAAACCAAAAGCACAATCTCAGCATGCATGCAGGAACATGCCGGGGACGTACGAAACAAAACTACTACGTCGACACTAGCACAATAGGACATTCAATATATTTCCAAAATACAAGGACAATAGCATCCATAGAAAATTTCCGAGCAAGAACACACAGAGAGGGCATAGAGATTGAAAAACGAAGAAACACCGTGAATATTAGGAACGACAGTTTGCGCATTTCTTCCACTTGAAGACCTATCGTATGTAAAACAATCCTGACAAATATCCGTAAACAATCCATTAACATTAATCCATTGTTAATGACACCTCATTAAAATCCCATTAAACCTAAACCGCATGTTCCAGAACGCATGAAAAGCTCATTAAAAGCCCATTACACCGAAACCAAAACGGATGTAACCCGAAGAGTTACGAGGAGCCAGTATATAAAGCAGCGGGAGGAGTATTCACAGCCAGTTTCAGGTTGACGCTTCACTACTAAACAATTCCTGAAGAAGATGATTGAGATGTGGACGAAACGTCGAGATGCCGATTCTTTTAAGAACTTCTGTCTAACATCGCGGAGAGCCCGACAATATATTACCAATACTTACAGCCGCGAGAACCTTCGTTCGAACATCTCATCAGGCGGTTTCGGTTTTTGTTAGCAGATAGCTTATTCGGCCTCATAAAGAGAATGTAATGGGAGAAAATCACTCTCACTCGAAAGATCGAGTACTAGTTTCTCTAGTTTACTAGCTATATATACTATATATATAATAATGGGTTGTATCTTATTTGATGCAAAACGTAAAAACTCAGAATTTCAAGTTCAGAAAAACATCTAATGTAAGAATCTGTACTCCACACTTTCAAAAGCTATTGTCAGATGTCGAAGAGTTATGTTAATACAAGCTTCTCTGATAGTATCAGTAAGTTCTTCGACATTATCAGTGTTGCTTTAAAAAACATGTTCTCCACCCGTGAAAAAAAATTAAGTATTTTCTTATTGTAAGATCTTGAGATTTTGCGAGAAAATTCGTCTATCGTTTATCAAAAAACTATTCCAAATAATCACGTGTTGTTGAACCACATGTGAAAGGTCCATCATCGTGTAGCTGATTAATATAGAGTCCTAGCTGAGTAATAAAGAGGTCCAATAATTTCAGTATTTTTGGCATTAATTGTACGGTTAACAAATACTGCTTTAATGAGCTGGTCCTTGATACTGCTTGTTAAGCATCAATTTTTGAAGCAAGTAGTAGTTTCCACAAATTCATAAGAATTTTCTCGAACATTTTCTTAGAATTTCTTTGTTTAATTAATGAGAAAGGCAAACCAGGCCTCGTCAGAAAAATACATTTATTAAGAATGTCACCATTATTTATGTGATCCAGAAATCACTAGCGATACTCAGTTCCTTCCTCTATCACAAACAGGTGAACGTTTTTCATAAAGAATTTCCAAAATATAAATATTAAAAAGTACAGATATAAAAAAAAATTGTGGTTTTCAAAGAAAATACTTATAAAATATTAAGGAAAATTAAGCATTGGTACTGAATACAGAGCTAGAATCAGATACAGATAGTATTAGTTGTACGATCATCGTATGTGTATCTAATTCGCAATTCATAGTTTTAGTTGGTGAATTGCTTGTTTGTACTGTTATTTTCTTATTTTTTTCACGATATTACAATTTCGCCAGAGCGACCACAAGGTCTTGATTATTTAATAATATTTTATTAATCGACCGTCATACATGTTTTGGCTTTTCAAACTTTATAACTGACTAATCTACAAATACAAAATCAAATGTTTAACTTCAAGAGTATTCTAATATTCGCTCATTCCTCAATTATTATTCCAATCTTAAATTGTATGTATAATTTTACATTAATTATATGACACAAGGTCAGAAAATATGGTAGATATAGCAGCACTTCAAGTCCAAGACCCAATTAACAAACTCTGGACGTGTCTAGATAACTATCCAACGACAATCCACATTTTCCTTAGTAGGAGATCGAAAAACACGTCACCTTTACAATTTCACTACACTAACATAATAACCTTCTCCCGATGAATGGCTACTTTCGTTGGCATATAAGGCGAATCTATTGGTCGAGACCAAGACTGCTTTCCTACTACATAGCTGTAAACAATCTACTTCTTATCATCTCGGCATCAGTCGCTTCAAAAGAAGATCGTTTATGGGGAACCCGAATATCGAGTCTCCTGATATACTATAGCTTTTTCATAAGATCGAGAACGCTTTAAAAGTTTTTTATTCTATGTTGTGTCGTGTTGTTAAGATTAAAATTACTAGCACAAGATTTCATGAACCATCGTGGGCATTGACGCTCTTTCAAAGGACTAAAATTATGTAGTTTATGTAGTTTTGCTATAGCATAAATTTTACGCAATTTTTCGCAAGCTTCACGACCATCCCTCCCTTTTCCGAAATAAACGAGTAAAATACGATGAAAACAGACACCATCGTCTTTAATTTTAAATTATTTATAAAATGAAACTCAACCAAATCTTTCAATTTGTTTGTAAAATGAATTTGGAATTGTCAGCTGTCATATGGCATGGCACAAAGGTAGATGCTAATGGGATAAGGATTCTAGACAAAAGACTATTTTACTAAGGATTAATAAATATAGAATACTTCTAAATCATGTAATTTTATTTCTTGATATTGAATTTCTATATTTTATATTTAATTTATTAAATTAGTTAAAATGAAATATGTTCATACACACACGTAAATAAAAACGAGTTCATTAGGAGGACCATATGTTGCTTTGATAGTACCTAACATATTTTTAGTCAAATATAAACAATGCTATGGGTTTACAATTAGTATACTCTATTGCCAAGTTGATGATGGGATATGTAAAGAAACCAATTTTAATACACTGAAATTTCAAATAAATTTTTCTTAAAAAATATATAAATAATAATGTATATTAAATGATAAAATGGCATACTTTTGATTTTACTATAAAAAAAGAAACCAAGAAATGTAGTTTTCCTAGACATATTTATTACTTATATTAGATACGGTACAATATGTAAAAATTGGTATAGTAAATCCACATATTATAGATACATATATACATAGATGTCCCTTTAATTTACGAAAATAATTCTGTCAATATTAATAATAATAATAATAATATTTATTACGTTCCATAATGTCAAAAAATATAGAATATGTCTTAAGTATAAAATATATAACAACGAAAAAACAATCACAAGTTAAAATAGATAGTAAGTATATATAAAGGGTTTTCCAATAGGGACTTGACAACTTTTAATTCAATTTGTGAACGCACCCTTTCACTAATCATCGAACTGTCACTGTCAATTTATTCAGTATACTTAACATTTTCATCATGGTAAAGTACACGAACGAACAACGTCTGCAAATTATAAAAATTTACTACAGAAATTCGGAGTCGGTGACCGCTACTTTAAGAGCGTTAACTCCGATTTTCGGTCGTAATTCTCGCCCTAGTAGACAGGCAGTAACAAGTTTAGTGCAAAAATTTGAGTCTACATATTCGTTGTGTGATGTTGCCATGCCAGTGAGACAACGGGTTGGTCAAAGTATCGAAAATATCGCTGCCGTTGAAGCGTCCGTAGCAAATGATCCAAATCAGTCAATTTCACGGCGTTCTCAAGAGTTGGGCATCGCCCAGACCACTTTATGGCGAATTTTGCGTAAGGATCTTGGTTTACACCCATACAAGATCATGCTGACTCAAGAATTGAAGCCGATGGACCATTTGTAGCGACGTACGTTCTCCGATTGGGCTCTGGAACAGATGCGCCAAGATGATCGATTTCATCGCAAAATCATTTTCAGTGACGAAGCTCATTTTTGGTTCAATTGGGTTCGTCAATAAGCAAAATATGCGTTATTGGTCGGGCGAAAATCCACATATGCTTCATGAAACATCACTTCATCCACAAAAAATAACTTTTTGGTGCGGTTTGCATGCCGGCGGCGTCATAGGGCCATATTTTTTCGTCGACGATAATGATCGTCACGTTACTGTGAATGGTAATCGTTATCGCGCCATGATTACCGATTATTTTTGGCCCGAATTGGAAGATATGGACTTGGACAACATGTGGTTTCAGCAGGACGGTGCCACAAGCCACACAGCACACGTTACAATCGATTTATTGAAGAGCAAGTTTGATGAGCGTGTTATCTCAAGAAATGGACCAGTCGATTTGCCGCCTCATTCGTGCGATTTAACGCCTCTAGACTTTTTTCTTTAGGGCTACGTCAAGTCATTGGTCTATGCCAACAAGCCGACAACGTTGGAAGAGCTCAGAGCCAACATTGAACACGAAATAGCAGCCGTTTCGGCCGAATTGTGTGGCCGAGTCATCGAAAATTGGGTCCAACGAATGGACCGCTGCAAACGTGCCCGCGGTGGCCATATGAACGAAGTCGAGTTCCATTCATAAATGTTTTGATTGTACTTCAACCCGATAATAAAGTTTTTGAAATATCTCAAATGGTCTGCATTTTATTTTGAAAAAAAGTTGTCAAGTCCTTAATGGAAAACCCTATACATGTATATGTGTGCAGTTAACCTATGCTATACGCCAATGTCTACAATTGTTTTAAAGAAATCTTCCACATTGTGGAACTCTTGCTCTATTAGCCAAAACTTAAAAATAATTTTAACCCGGGCCAACGGCAAGCTCTTGATTCGAAGCGATATGTGGTTGTATATTTTTACGCAATGGTGAACAACATTTTTTTGTATTTTTGTAAAATACGTTCGTGGGGGCACAAGATCCACATTACGAAGGTTTCGCTTAGCATGTGCGTGATTCGTTTCGTATATAAGTATATAAATTGAGGGCATTGTTAGTACTTTGGCAGATCGAAACACACCCACACAACTCACTGTTGGTTTCATGCCATAAAATGCTCTAATACATGACTTTTGGAGGATGAATATCCGCCGCCAGTGGATAGAATTACCCCAGAACACCACACAATACTGGTGCCTTGAATGTACATAGGCGAAGTAAGAAAGCAGTCCCGCCTCCACACCAACGTTACGAGAAATAACACGTAAGCAGTAGCAGAACCGAGACAGCCTCCCCAGACAGTTCGTTGATGTAAGGTTTCCAGGACAGCTCAGAGTCAACCCTAAGGCCAAGAAATAGCGCGTCATACTTAGAGGCAAGCACTTCATCACCCACCACCACCTATGTAGGTAAACTGTTACCAAAGGTCAGCAGATGGGTTTTGGATAGTTTTAAGTGTAGGTTATTTGCCGCAAACCACCTCCCTAACACTTGTATATTTTCTATTATGGCCATACTCACGTCTTCATTACCAGAGTCTATGACTATGGGTGTGTCATCTGCCAAGAGAACCATTAAGGATTCCGTAATGTCCGGGAGATCGTTTATGTATGGTAAAAAAAGTAAAGGTCCCAAAATAGAACCCTGCGGAACACCCAGGGTAACTGGTTCCGGACGTGATCTCACCATGCATCCCCCCGCATCAACCGCCTGCATCCAATCCGATGCCACGCCCCTGAATCACATCAGCTCCAACTTCTCCAACGAGACTTCGTGATGTACACTATCGAAGGCCTTCGAAAGATCCATAAACACACAGGCCATCGGGAGTTTGTTAGATATATTATTTATAATTCTTTCCATAAGTTGCTAAATTGCTCTGGCAGTTGATCGCCCTTTGATATAACCATTTTGTGTGTTGTTTAATATTTTGTGTTTTTCGATGAATTTTATCATCCTGACCAGAACTATTCTTTCAAAAACCTTCGACACGTTCAACAATAGAGCTATTGGTCGATAATTTTCAAAACTATTCTTCGCTCCTTTCTTATGTACGGGTACCACTACGGCGTGCTTAAAGTCATCTGGAAATTGACCGATCTCAAACGAGAGGTTTATCAGGTATGCCAATGGTGCAGCCAATTCTGATACACAGAACTGTAGGAGCGACACTGAGATTTCATCCGGTCCCGTTAATGGGGTTACTTTAAGGCTTTTTATGGTGCTAATAATTTCACTTTCATAAGTGGGATAGAAGTAGCACGTTTCCGACACCGCTTTTACGTTGGAATAGTCTGTTGCACCCAAGTAATCATTTGCTGCACACACTGTAGCAAAGTAACAATTCAGCGCTGATAGAACTTCGATATCGTTGTCATGATTTCTTATATCGTCAATATTAAATAACTTAATAGACCGAGAAATCAAAGGTTTGCATCCAAAATATGGAAAAGCCAATATCAATAATATATAAACGACATTAAATAGAAACGGATACCATAAGAATATAATAAACATTACTATAAGAAACATAAAATTTACAACAGCAGCGATATGAAGACTAAAACGAAAAGCATTCAAGAAAGTCTGTGCGATTTGTATAACTTCTAATATTAATATCCTTCGAAATGATAAAATTATTTAATTCAGTTAATAAAGTATTACGGGGAACTTGCTCAAACGGCTTATATAAATTGATATAAAACCTGGAGGCGTTTATCGTTTGATTTATGCAATGTAATAATTTTTTTGCAGTAGTGTTCTGGACGGAGGAGTTTGTGAGAGTGCACCGAATACACAACCTACATAGACCAATTATTTTTTATAAATGAAAACAATTCTCTTATGAGTAGAGGTAAAAATAAAATGACAATTTTCACTAATACCATACATATTAATATTCAAAGCTATTCAATAAAATAAATTTGATTGACTGTCTTTTACAAAAGTATGGTCCATTACTTTTTTGTGTTTCGGAATATTGGATGAGCTTATCTAAAGCTGAAACTAATATTTGTGAATATTCTCTTCTTCCTATTTACTATCGTGAGTCGCGTATGCATGGTGTGACTGTCATTTATGTTAGACTGGATATTATTGAGAAATGTAAACCCTTAAATTATCTTAATAAATACATGGTGGAGATACAGTTTGAGTTTTCGGCGGTCTCTGTTGACTCCGAGTTATGTATTGCAGCATTCTATCGTCCGCCAAACGGTGACTGCTTTGAAAAGTTATTGGTATGCTTGATACACTCTTAGAGGTATGTAATATTATTATTGATTTCTTACCAAAAAGCTAATAATCTTTTGAACTAGTTCTGTTAATAGAAAGACTAACTAGAATAGCGCCCACTTCGTTCAGTGCTGTCGATTATATTATTACGTGTGCGGTCTTTTAAGTTTTGCATATAAAACTGGAATAAAAGCATAGACAGGTTTTAAAGACTTCATTGATTTTAGAAGTATTCGCCGCGAAATTTAATGCACTTTCGCGTTCGCTCGAATCAACCCTGGAAGCAGTTGTTCCAGTCGTTTGTTGGTACAGTCAAAATTGCGTTTTTGAAGGCATCGACTGCTCCTTCTGACGACTGGAAGCTTTGACCACGCAATTCGTTCTTGATTTTTCGGAAATGTAAAGAAATCGTTGGGACTTAGGTCCGGACTGTACGGAAGATAGTCCAACAATTCGACGTTTTGTTGGGTTAAAAATTCAGTTGTCTTGGGTGCTTCGTTGATGATCTTGCGCACATCATCGATATTTTCCTGAGTGACTGCCGTTTTTGGTTTACCTGCTCGTGGAACGCCGCTAAGACTAATTCGTCCACGTTTGAATTCTCCATGCCAACGAGAAATTAATAACTGATGTGCTTCATTGCCAAAAATAGAAACTACCCCGGCGAGGAATTTTTGTTGAGATAATTGTCTTCGAAAATTATAAAAAATTATTCCGCGAAAATGTTCTTGGTTTAATTCCATTTTTCAACTAACTTGTCAACTTTGACAGTTCGTTGTAGTTACAACACTACACGTATCGTACTGAAGCTTTGGATTATGGGAATTGAATTTAATCTTTAGTACTGGCATTTGATTACTAGCGCCCTTTATGTCCCACTATGCAAAATTTTGACATCCCACGTACTATCAAACATTTGGATGGCTCGACATTTATTATTGAAGCAGGTTTGCCGAATCATACTGTACAGTTGCTGAATTGTCATATAAAATGGTCAGTACCACATTTTCTTGAAAACGTTGTGTCTTTTAAAGTTATAACTGATACTACTAGATCAAATATGGAGGTCTTTCTGGTCATTTCAGTAATTTGGAAATATTGCAATCTTCTAAAATATATGCGACGTTCAATTATTTTCTTCATTCTTTTCAATATACTGTTGATGTAAACTGTTAACAAATAAAAATTAACTTCTCTAATAACAATGTTAGAACGAAATAGATTACTGCTGAGATTATTAATTCATCTCATAGCTTAAAATTATTACATAACTTAAAGAAGCACACACAAGCAAGTGAGATACATTTACAGGGCAACGAAAAAAAGACACGATTAATAAATAATTCTCATCGTCACAAGATACGCTTAAAATATGGTGGCGGTTTAGTGAGGAACTTGGTGAAAGTTGTGAAACTCTTTGTTCAGTACTTCTTATCAGTGAATGCTGTCTTCATGTTCATGACTTATTGGTATAAACCACTCCATGTTTTTCGCTTCTTTAACTGTGTAAGAAATACTTGGAATAACAGCTAATAAGCCAAATAAGAAATCAGTAGGAGTTGATGGCATAGCTGTGAGTGTTTTGAAGACCAGTGTCACAATCGTTGCGGAACGTATTACAAATCTTATTGTATATATTATATATATAAATTACTCCGTGGGGATTTGTCAATTTCCGGATTCTCTAGTTATAGACAAGATTTTTTTGACCTTCCCAAAGCATTCGACTCTGCTGATCACGCTCTTTTTATATATAAATTGTATAACCTATGTTTTACAGGAAACATTAATAATTGACTATCATCATAATTTTCCAATAGAAAAATCCAAGTGAGGATTAATAGCGTATCTTCAAATACTTACTTACAAACTTCGGCAGAGTTCTGTGCAACAGGGTTCAGTATTGGAACCTGTACTATTTATACTTTTTATCAATGATCTCTCGAACTACATCTCTTTTGGAAACGTATTTTTATAAGCTGACTATACTTCAATTGTTGTATTTCCCGAGAGTACTGGCATATTTTGCAACAATGTGGAATAAGTTCTCCATGATTTTCATAGTTAGTATCACAAATAAAATTAATCATTAACACAAAACAAATTAATTCTATTTAATCATAAATTAAATAATAGAAATTATGAAAATCTTACTATAAATTTTAGAAACTCTACATTTGAATCTACTTTAACGTCCATATTTTTAGGAATTAATGTGGATTATAATTTGGATTGAGTTTCGCATATTGACGTTGTATGCGCAAGAATAAATTCCTCTTATTTTGCAATATGCAATTTAAAATTCAATAACTTTTTAGATAGAAAGTCTCTTTTAACCGTTTTCTAGTCCCTTGCCTATTCGGTGTTAAATTGCAATATAACCGTATGGCCGCAATCCTTCGAATGCGAGAGGGTCTTTATTAGCTAAAAAAGAATACTGCGGGTAATCTTTGATTTGGGCTAATGGATACTTCGAATCTTCCATAATAGTGCATTACTTATATTTACATGCATTTATATAATAAGAATTTATTTAAAATTGGAAGAGACTTGCATGTTTATAATACCATACCAGTTTCCCTTGGTAACTTAGTTATTGCGGCGCACATGTTCACAGGTTACGAAAGATACCCTATACATATGGGTGGTCGTTTATTCAACTTTGTTCCGGATACTGTAAATAATGTCAATAATTACCAAACCTTTAAAAAGTTTTACTTAATTTCAAAAGTTTATTACGCGGTAGAAGAATTCTATTCGGATCATTAGTAACCATTTTTTATTGTATTTTTCTTGACAATTTTGCACCTTCACAATATTTTTTAATACATTATGTTTTCTTTTATGGCGTTTCACATCCATGCAAATGGCGAAAGTTATTAATAAAAGTATTATTATATTATTATTATTACTTCATGAACAAGAGGTGTCCCTTAGACACCATTACGTCTTTACGTGATTATGCGCTGGATTCTTTCTGATTAAAACTCCTTTTACTCGCATCTGAAATCGTCACTAGTTGCCTTCAGAACCAGATACACCTGCCAGTCATCTGTCCACAGAGTCTCTTTCATTTACCTCAATCTTCTTCCCTTCTTTTTTCAAATCAGGCTCCTTTATTCACGAAATTGTTTTAATTAACTTTTTAGTAATCCTCCAGTTTTCTTTTGATTTAGTTATTGTACGTTTAATTGTCTCTAGGGTAAATACTCATCTACATGGAATCATTGTACCTTTTTGTATCATTGTCCATTTTGCTCTACTGAAAACAATGTGCACAGCTGTGTCCATTTCTTTACATACAGACAATTCGATTTTCTTTAAAGTACGTTTGGAATACACAATACCCAGTCATAACTTGTGTAATTCCAAAAATCTATAATCACAGTTCGGCCAGATTTCTAAATTTAGAATCGGCCTCTTTGTCCACTGTCCTTTCGTGGTGTTCTGTTTGCAATTCATTTTCCAGCGCTATATGCTTCTTTTTCTTGCTATTTATTGTTTGTACATATTTTTAATTTCATGTTAGAAAATATGCTGCTTAATTTGTATTTTCCAAATGTAAATGTATTATACTAATTCTCAGAACGGAAGTCTTAATATAATTACGTTGTGATATTTATATAATTTTGTTTAAGTATATTTGTATTTTCCTTAATGTCTTATTTAATTTCCAGAAAAGTTTCCATTATACAAAGGATAAAAATTCATTGTATTGTCGGAATGCATTTATATTTGCTTTCATTATATTATAGGTTTTTCGCATTTTTATATTGCGTGTTTAATTTTGAAAGACTATAATAATTGTTTGCTTTATTGTTATGTAATCCTTGATTTATACTTTAGTATTATTATCTTCGTTCATGATGTGCACTTATAAGTAATGACCAGGTGTGTACAGTAGTTTAACTATGTTAACTATGTGCATATAATTAAAAAAATATCTGTCTGTGGGGACGAAGTGTGCAGACAATAGAACAACTTTGTGTGTAGAGGGGTAATAAAATTTGTATTTACATAAATACACGGGAAATTTTAATAAGCGGAAGAGAAGAGTGTTAGAAAAGAGTATGTTCTAGATCATATTAAGTCATTTTTCTGAGAGTGTGTGGGTCTATTTGGCGTATTAGTTATTTGTCTGCAAAGAAGAATTATTGCGAGCATTGAGAAAATTATAGATATATTGATTCATGTATGCGGAGGCCCATAGACACCGTTTAGTTAATTTGATATTATTCTAGAGCAAATAATTAACAAGTGCACAAATCATCGTATTTAGTAAAAGAAGCATAGTGAATGTTATAAATCATTCGCAATACTTTATTTTAAAGTATTTGCAGTATGTCATTATTACTCCATACCTTATAATTGGACATCATGCACGCAAATTGATTTTGCTTTGTACGTTATCAGTTTATCTTCTAGAGTTTCTTGTAATAATCCAATAATGCTAGCCCAACTTTAACCGTAATTGTTACGTTATACAGAGTTATGTTTCCGTCACGTAAGTCTCCTGCCTAGGTACATGCTTGGGTATTTGATCTTTGGCTTGAAGTTTTGCAGTTTTTCTTTGGACAGAAAAGTACGCTTCTTTGCAAAACGTAAATGTAGTACGTGTGGACTTGCCGAAGTTTAGATGCTGTTATTGGATAAATGCACTGTATAATAATTCTTTATTTTGAATCTGTTTGTTAGATAGGACCGGAGGTGTGAGAAATGTCAATAAGGAAGTAGTTTTTTTTTTCATTCAAAAATTAAATTAGCAAACTTTATTTTACTATTTCGTATTTATTATTTATTTATATTTATTAATAACGACAAAGTAGGATAGGTATGTTTTACAACTTATTTACGTTTATCAAATATTTTAATTATTTTAAGATTTACGGACGATACGAAATATGGAAAAAAGATGCTCTCTGTCAAATATTTAAAAAAACGTAACGGTTATCTATGTGGCAGTTACGCAGAATTACTTCAAATTACTTCTAAATGAACTCCATTCAATGGAACATGTTTATTCAACCGAGATTGCTTTTTCATTTTCATTTTGAAAAGAAGGATTATAATATCTTAATTTGTAATTTTTATTTATAGATTTCTCAATCTCATTTTTCTCTATTGATCAATTTTTGTATTAATCAATTTTTCTTTATTATTTATTGCTTTTACTTTCGGTCACCAATAATAAAAGTTGAAATATTCTGAATCATCCGTTAATATAAATAGATTCGGCCTTAAATTATATTTTTCCACACAAATATTGTTGTGTCCTTTAAATTTATTGTCCCTTTCTTCCAAAAAAAAGTATACAATTTGGGGAAGAAATTTGATATATTATCTCTATATTGCTGACAGTGTTATACTGTGAAAGATATTCGAATATATTGAAACTAGATACAAGAGCATATATGAAGTTAAATCGGGTAACATATCGACCATAAAAAGTAAATTTCGGTTTCCTTAAACAATAGAGTGTTTATTATGTAAAAAAGAGATTGTTTGATTATAAATAATTTAACAGCCTCCACGGTTACGTACACAAAAAGGGCGTAAACAATTTTTTTAAGCGAGAGCTGTAATAAATCAAAATAAAAGCTGACCTTAGTTGTGAAAACAAAGAAAAACAATTCTGATAGGTTTGGCCCAAGGGTTGTCATAAAAACTTTTGCATATAAAGCCACTTGATATGGATTAAAATTTCAAATGAAATACCCATTTTACATTGTTTACATCCTTGAATTACTTTTAAAAATTCATTTGACGTTACAATGTATATCTAAATTTTAATTAATAATTTATTTAGATATATACATATTAAGAGTTTTAGCTACGAGGTGCGACACTAAATAATAATACTGCTACTACTAATTATAATAACAATAATAATAATAATAGTAATAATAAAGAGCTTCCTGTGATGTAAAAAATTCTCATTACAGACAAGTAAACAACCTCAGAACATACTTTCTAACCATGAGGAACAACATTTTTCACAAAATAATAGTTGAAGTAGATAACAAAATCACACAATCAGTAATACATGGAACACATCCACACCAAATAATACAAAGAAATATTGGCAAAAAGGCAACTAACGAATGGACGAAAATTGAAAATATTTACGTAGAAAGTGAAGGTTTAACAATTGCAATACATGGTCGAATTGTGAAAACCAAAAACTTGTTACGTCCTGCCTTGCTCTCAATAAGACTTTGAATCAACGTCGGTATTTTTGTACTTATCTAGCGATTCTCTCTCTTAACTCTCAGGATGCTTACTAGCTCAAATCAAATGCGGAGAGTGTGAGGGGTTCCCTGTTAATAAGATTTAATAAGACACCACAATATTGTAACCCTGAAAGCCCTTTGAAACAAAAGATCCAAAAAAGAATATGTTCACTGTTCTGTTAATTAAAACCCTTTTGAAAAACAAAAAAAAAGCAAAAAAAGAAAAGTTCTGCTCTAGACAAGTTTAATGTATGTTCAACACTTTTGATTTACAAGGTCTCAAGTATGATTGTTTATTATGAATACGTATTAAATGAACATAAAAAATAAATGCTTACGATATTGTAATTAACACATAATTAACACATCACAATTACAACAAAAGAGCACACCCACAAAATAATTACAAAGAAAATGATTATACAGATTAATAAAGTTCTGCCTTCCACTGAATTTAGTTACTTAGATCTTGAAGGAAATAACAAAAGTAAAATTTGACAGCAGTTTTCAAAGGTAATCATCATTAAGTGAATTAAAAGAAAACTATAATAGTTGGTTGATGGAAAATTATTTACTTGCTAATGAGCAAAAAAATAAACAATGAAATGTTAACCGTTGTTATCACCGACTTTGTAATTGATTAGCACTTACATAACTAATAAATAAAATAAAATAGTAGTACGAATATTTTATTTCGGGTTCAATATTCCAATGACCTGGTCCAACTACTGCCCCTTGAGCATGCTGTTCGAGCTCTGTCTTTCTAATCAGATGGACATGGGATCCTTAATTTCGTTCGTACAATTATTATATTACCCACAAGTAGTAAGTACGATAGGTAGGGTAAACTTAAAACCTTAAAGTTAAAATATAGAAAAATAAGAAACAAAGAAAGGAATTAAGCCACTATAAAATACAAAGTTAATAATTTACATTCCCCAATATGTTTTTTTTGATAGTTAATTAACTGGATCTAAGATCGTCCCTTTGATCAAAATAGACAACAAGATCCTACTAGAATTTCTCGAACACCACGTGCAGTGGTTTCTTGTTTCACCAATCTGCTCAATTAGCCTTCACCATAAGGTCGATAAAACACTTAATCCAACTTATTCTAATCCAAACAAGTTGATAGGAATGCAGTAAACCATTTCCAATATAATAAGCTCGATTATAAATTCCAAGTTGAGACTTTTAAATGGCGTAAGATCGGACACTTCTTATAAATGGCAAGGCATCACCAAAAAGTGTATGCTAAGATTATGGATCAATACAAAGACAATAGTTACATGATTAATTTTGTTTCTATTAAACAAAATTAAAGCTTCGATGGGATCGATAAATTAAAATCGGTCGTATTGGTTATGAACTACAGCAGACAGATACAAGAGAGTGTTAAGTGTACTAAAGAATAATTAAAAATGTACTTATTCCAATAACATGTACTGAAGGAATTTTATGTTTGTAACAAACTGTAATAAATACATGTCGTAAAACAAAACGATATGCTAGACATATGGCAACAATGTTACAAAATATGATAAATAATTGAACATATCACAGACATATGTACAAAC
Organism: Dermolepida albohirtum; assembly: GCA_031893035.1. Taxonomy (NCBI): domain Eukaryota; kingdom Metazoa; phylum Arthropoda; class Insecta; order Coleoptera; family Scarabaeidae; genus Dermolepida; species Dermolepida albohirtum. The sequence goes on along the minus strand of JAVIWB010005668.1, from coordinate 47,885 downwards.
TTAGCACAAACAGAATATATAACAGCGCATGATAATATCTGTAGGTTAATATACACAGATGTTAAAAAATACAAATTAGTAGATACAATTGGCCCGTGGTACAAACACGAAGCACAATAGACCAAATATTACACTAACTCAAGAAAATACTAAACAGACATACCTAATTGATGTTTCTATACCTAACACCCATGACATTCAGTAAAATATACAGAGAAGCGCAATAAATATATCTCTTTAGCAGAAGAGATACAGCAATTATGACATCAGTAGCAGGTTAGAAATATATCAATTATATCTGATGCGTAGACTTTCGCGGTCGTGGTCCATACTATCTGCTTCTGGGCTTCCGCGTTACTGGTATAACTGCCGACGTTTCGTACCTACTCGTATGGATATATCAGTTTCAGTGCGCCAGACAGTAGCAGTAGTTGATCTCCGAAGATGTCCCATACGAGTGGGTACGAAACGTCGGTAGTTATACCAGTGACGCGGTTCCAGCCTGGAAGCCCTGAAGCAGATAGTATATCAATTATAATTTCTACTATTGAACCAATTCTTAACTTTTGAAAAGCTTAAAGAATTCAGCATAATTTAATTTATATTGTTAATCCAAAGGGTACTAGGAAAGTTTTACAATATGACGCAACTATGAATCGTAGGAAGCTGCTTGATGCTGTATGTTGAGACATATTCATACGTGCAGAATAGCTGCCGCGACATGTCGATGGGCTCAGTTATTCATTAGCAGTGAGAGTGTAAAGTGCTTGCGAGGGCATCGTGGTCACGAAATGAGATAAGGGCAGTTTTGCGTTATAATTTCGTGCGTGGTTTAAACATAGACCAGTGCTTCAAAGAAATGACTCTTGCACTAGGTGATGTTTATTCACATCGCACAATGATATTCAGATGATATAGAGAATTCTAAAGGGCAAATTTAACTATGGAGTATGCTGAGGGGCCGAGAAGGCCACAAACGTCAGTTACGGAGGAAAACGTTATTACTGTGAGGAAAATGCTTAACGAGGACAGGCGAGCGATCTACCAACAGATAGAGGGTACTTCAGGCCTTAACGCACAAGCAATTCGTTCGATTCTCCATGATCATTTGCATGTGAAGAAACTTTGTTCTCTCTGGGCGCCGCATCGATTGACTGAAGAGCAGATGACACGACGTGTGACTTTGTGCCAGGAGATGCTAAAAAATTTCAATAAGGAACAATCTCGGTATGTGAACAACATTGTGGCAGGTAACGAGACTTGGTCGTACTATTACAATATGCCGACCAAAGCGCAAAACAAAGTTTGGGTCTTTGATGATGACACACCCGTAGTTGTGAGAAAATACCGGTCAGTAAAGAAGAAAATGCTAGCTGTATTTTTCAAATCGAGTGGAAATGTGGAACGCGTCGTTTTGGACACACAGAAGACAGTCACAGCTAAGTGGTATACTGAACAATGCCTGCCTAAAGTCGTTGGTTTTATGAAGAACCTGCGGCCAAAGTCAAAAAAGGACACCTGGTTCCTCCATCACGATAATGCCCCAACTCACCGCGCCAAAGCCTGGACCGAATATTTGACCACGACAGGATTGAAACTTCTCGAGCATCCTCCCTACAGTCCAGATCTTGCTCCCTGCGACTTTGCACTGTTCCCGCATGTGAAAATGAAGCTAAAAGGGTTTTTCAGTGATGAGGACCTTATGCGGGCTTGGGACAACGAGTGTGCTTTACTCCCTAGTGAAACTTGGCAGGACTGATTTAAAGATTGGTTTCAGAGAATGGAGATGTGTATTGAGTGTAAAGGAAATTACTTTGAAAAAATTAAATTGTAGATACGAGTACATACCGCTCTCTATAGGCGTAGACTTTTTGGCAAACAGACAATTGTTTTTGGTGATTTACATTTCAGTAATTTGAATAGTGTACATATATATATTGTCGGTATGACGTTTTGACGAACTTCATGAACACAATTGCCCTAAAACAATACAACACCAATATTAATAATAGTATGTTTGTGGATCTAGAGTTTACAAATTTGACGAAGATATACACCATCCTACTTTTCATTTAATGAGTTTTGAGTTTCATCAAATAAAAACTGATATCGATTTTTATCTAACAATAATTTAGCTTATAACTTGAGGCAGGTTAACTTTATTGAGTCGGAGGATAAAATGGTTACCAATTAATTAGTCCTTGCTTAATAATTATGCAGATGTCGACTATCCACTATCCATTCAAAGTAATCGCATCTGAACGCATTTTACAATCATGGTTGAATACATGCACAAGAAGATTGATTTAATTAAAGGAGTACTATTACCGTAATTAAAAAAGAGTCACTCTATATATCACTACAATTAATTCAAGCCATTACGGAAACTATGTCAAAATGAAGCGTACTTCATATCGTGCGCAATAATATTATATTGAAACCAGGATTACAAAGAATCACAAACTTAATCTCTCCTTTAATAGTTCTGCCTTTCTTTCTGTCTGGAAGGTAGTATCCGTAAAAGGAGTTCTCGAAATAATATTAACAATTATATACTAATCAGTATATTGTCTAATTTCATACAAGTTTCATGTTATATTTTTCCACTGTAAATAAACTTAAAGCCTATCTTGTCTTAGAATAACACGGATTTGCCAAAGGTAGATCCGCTATCACGAACTTATTAGAAACACCTCGGTTTATCAGTGAAGCGCTGAATAATTGTTCGCAAGTGGATTTTAAAGAAAAATCAAAAGCACCAAGCTTAGGAATAAGTAGAGAGTAATCGATTGTGTTAAATGTTTTAGTAATGTTGGTGTACAGACTTTTCTATAAAAGTCGATCCTTCTCTACTTATTTCTAAACTTGATATTTTTGTTTCCCTCTCCACTCGTAGACTTAATTTCTTCATGCTTCCACAATCGCGCATCTACATCTCTTATAGTGTCAATTCTTCTTTAGCGTTTGTTGCTTTCTTAACTTTCTTGTCCATTTTAAAAATATGATTCCGAAATAAATTTATCGTGCTCTACAGTATGAGACATTGTAATCGTAAATGAAAACAAACAATGTAATGAGATATATATCTTCAAGTAACATTTTGTATTTACGAGCGTGAATCAGTAATTAGTAAGCCTGACAAAAGAGGGAAATGCTAATGAAATATCTTGTTTGTATTTTAACTTGGCAGTCCTTCAGAACATCATAGTCAAAATTTGTGTTCATTCAGATCGTAAGGACACTTATTATTTGAATATAAACTGAACTGCTTGTTAATTTGCTTTGAAACATAAAAAAGCGGAATATCAATCAGTGATTAAGTCCCCATTGTTAAAGAAAATAATCGATAAACTCAGCTACGCTATAGACTGTTTACAAGAACCAATCTTCATCGATTGAAATCACAAAAAGGTGGATATCTGAATTTAAACGTGTCTGGATTACTACATTTGAAGGACAATGCATTAGACGCCTAGAAAGCATGTTTGTTTAAGGTAAGGAACTGAGTTTGAAAAAAATATGTGCAAAATAGGTGCCGTATTTGTTGACTACGGACCACAAACTCGGAAGAGAACGCGCTTCAGCCCTAAATTTACATATGGTTCGAAATACTTTTGGCACCGAAAAACTATTGATGAAACGCGGATACAATTATACACTCGAAATGAAGAAACAATCGAGGCAAAGATCGTCCACTCATCTGGAACGATTATGGCAATTGTTGGATTCTCTCTATCAATTATCTTCGAAAAGGTAAAATGCATCCCTTTTCAGTAAAAGGGCAAAAGTATAATGTATCTATTCACACTTCGACTGTTTCAATAGCAAAAATTCATGAACTACATTTCGAACTGCTTCTGCATCCAGCTTATTCGCTCGATCTGATCCCCTCAGACTTTTTCCAACCTGTAAATTTAGCACAGTGGCAAGAACTTTGTGTAGGATAAGGAAGTAATCGCTGAGGCTAAGGAATATTTCGAACAGTTTGATAAAGTTTGCTTTTGTGAATGAGTGAACAGACTGAAATATCGCTCGACTGAATGTAGAGTTACAAAGAGAATAAAAAATAAAATAATTTTTTGTCGAAAAGTTTGTATTTTCTTGTCTAGACTTACTCATTGCTAATCCTTCCTCGTATATATATTTTTTAAATTTTTTAATAACTTTCATAAACACTTTCATTGTAAGCAATTATAATAAAAAAATATATTCTAGATATAAAAATAAGTGAAAGTCCATGACAGAAAAGCAATTTAAAATTAACAAAATGTCCATATTACTAAACTCATGCCCTAAATTAAAACACAGAGCTTGCAAAAACAATATTTTTCCCAATCGTTGACTCTCATGGTGTGATATGCTGTTATTGATATCACTAATTTAAGTAGATAATTTAAAATAAAGGGTGTTTCAAATTGCACGGTTTTTTTAAGAATAAATAAAATATAGATGGCACACTGAATTTGTCTGGATATGTAGGCATTTAAAAAGTGTGATGTATGACATTTATAAAAATGGCTTCGTACACGGTACAACAACGCGATAAATTGTTGAATTATTTTACGAAAATCAGCGTTCTGTGAAAAGAGTTTTTAGAAAATTACGTGATTTTTATAGTATACATAAACGTCCATCTGAAAGTACTATTTGTCTAATTATTCCATGGAAGATCAAAAAAGTGAAGAATATAGTCGTAGTTGTCGTTCACAAGAAAATATTAGTTTGGTTCGTGAAAGTGTTATTGAAGATTCTAAAATGTCCATTAGACGACGTTCACAACAACTTAGACTAAGCGGATCAACAACGTGACCTATTTTACACAAGGATTTAGCTCCGAAGGCATATAAGGTTCAAATAGCACAGGGACTGAAGCCATTAGATCATTTAAAACGTCGTTCATTGGTCAATTTCATCAATGAACAACCAGCTGATTTTTCTCAAAAAATAATGTTTTCCGATGAGGCACATTTTGAACTTGGTGGCTATGTTAAAAAACAAAATTACCGTATCTGGGATGAGGAAAATCCACGAATTATTCATGAGAAACCTATGCATCCGAAAAGAGTTACTGTTTTGTGTGCATTATGGTCAGGTGGTGTAATTGAACCTTACTTCTTTGAAAATGCTGCTGGTGAAGCTGTAACTGTCAATGGTGATCGATATCGTCGGATGATAACCGAATTTATGTGGCCTGAATTAATGAATATTGATCTAGAGGATATGTGGTTTCAACAAGACGGCGCTACACCTCACTTTACACACGAATCAATTGATTTATTGAGAGAAAAATTTCCTGGACGTGTAATTTTAAGAAACGGTGATGCTAATTGTCCACCAAGATCATGTGATTTGACACCGTTAGACTATTTTCTTTGGGGTTATGTGAAATGTCAGGTTTATAAAACAATCCACAATCAATTCCTGCTTTGAAAGATGAAATTAATCGTGTCATTGGTGAGGTAGAGCATCAATTATGTCAAAATGTCATTGAAAATTTTAACAAAAGAGTGGACGTCTGTGGAGCTGCAAAAGGAGGCCATTTGACAGATATTATTTTTCGCATATAAATGTCATAACTGATACTTCAATTACCAATAAAGGTTTTTGAAGGTGACTACAAATTATGTGTTTTATTTATTTAAAAAAAACCGCGAAATTTGAAACGCCCTTTACTTATAGATTGTAATTCAGAAAACCTGAAAGGAAAGCAAAGATTTGAATTGCATTTTATGGTGCTATTATTTATACTTTCTCTTTTGTAGAGTAAAAATTGTTTTCAATTGTATAAAGACACTTTCATGTTTAAAGAGCGGAAATACTTTTCTATATACACGTAACTTTTGTAATAAATATTTTGTGAAGGTTCGCTTAATAAAATATTAATGTTAAATTTATCGGATCTATTACTTATACATTTAATATTTTAATGTATTATTCGAATATTTTGTATGTTCATGCTTGCTCCAATATAGGATGAGAAAAAACGTTTTACATACATACATACATACATACATACATAATGCATATAAAAGCACAGTAAAAGTAGAGGCACAAGCTCATGTATGCGTGTGTGCTCGCTTGAGTTCGTGTGTACGTGTATGAGACATTGAAAGATTCTGAGCATTGCCTTTTTGACATGTCCATAGAAGAAGGACCTTCATTTACATAAGGTTACATATGTTCCCGTATTGAAAATTCGACTTTTATATATCACTATGATTTATGCTCTAAATTCCATTCAAGTCGACACAATTCGAGTACTATAACTTTTACATATTTATTTTATATCGCCGTTCGCGTTCATGTCTTTTTAACTTCGGTGATACACTTTTCTTTTTCGATCAGTCCAGCTCTTCCCCTGTTTTCTTTGTTTGTTCGTGGGAAGGCAAAACAAAAGCAAGAGAAAAAAAAACGAAGACACCCACCGCGACAGGCAAATCAATTTCGCCACTGAAATAGATGTTTGAAATTTATAGGATATAAATCATCTTGGGACAAAGTATCATCGATTGGTTTCTTTGTGTTTGTCTCTTTTGTGTTATTGATCAATACACATAAATACTAATCAGCTTAATTATTCAATAAAAGTAGAGACTAATGTTTGTATACGTATTGTTATGTACTTTACAATTATAAGACGTAGGTTGTATACTTAAATGGCACAGCAATGTATCGGTCTGTGATAAAGGAAAATTCAAATTTTTTCACTCACTCAATACCAGGTTGTTCAATAAGTTTTGTCGTTCGATCAGATATGGCACTATTAGGTTCGTCATTTTATTTTTCTAAATATTGTACTATTTTTTTATGAACACGTACGAAGTTTTTTTTCATTTTATACTTTCTTATTCGTATATTTACAGGTGTTCAAAGATGAAGTAAAATTCTTATTTGTAAAGGTCTAGCACCAAAATAAATTCATGAACGATTGTTAAAAGTGTATAAGTACTCTTCACCTTCAACTAGAACAATAGAAAGATAGGTTGCTGAATTTAAACGTGGATCTACAAACGTACGCCAAAAATCGTAGCCAAAATACCGGATATGGTTTGAAAGATGGTCGATTAACTGAAAGAGACTTATTGGAAGCCCTAGGCATCTCATTAGGTAGTGCGAGCAATATTTTGGCTGAGGTTTTGGATTTCAGAAAGTTTTGTGCAAAATGGGTGTCGCATTCGTTAACAAACGGAACAAAAATACATTCGAATCCGACTTTCTCAGTAACATTTGAAGCGTTTTAGAAAGAATTAAAACGTTTTTGTACATTACTTTATCACTACGGATGAGGCTTGAGCCTACTACCATGATCCTCAATCAAAACAAAAGGCTAAGGGGTAATATGAACTCGGTACTTCTGCTCCGAAGCGAGTTAGGATCTAGCAATCGGCAAACAAAGTGTTAGCATCGCTTTTTTGGAATACAAAACGAATTGTCTTCGTGGATTACCTCCAAGCCGGTAAAACAATAAACTCAGATTATTATTGTAAACTTTTGGACCAGTTAGTGTAAAAATTCGTGAGAAAAGACATGGTTTACTGAAGCAAAAATAATTTTTCATCAAGATAACGCACACAGCTCAAAAAACCATCACAAAAATCAGCGAATTTATCTACGAATTGTTCCACATCCACCCTATTCTCCAGATTTAGCTCCCTCTGACTTCTGGCTGTTCCCACATCTCAAAAGATTTATACTTTTTTTATTTTTCAATATATTCTCCTAAAAGAGCAATTCATTTATTCCAATGGCGCTCCAATGTACTTATGCCATCTCTAAAATGCGATTTCGGAAGGCTTGCAAAATACTCATTTACGAAGATGATAAGCTCGTCGTTAGACGAAAATTTCTTTCCACCTAGTGCCGTTTTCAATTTTGGAAAAAGCTGGAAGTTGAAGGAACTAGACCCGGCGAAAAAGGCGCATGCGGTACTAATTGGAAATGCAACTCGTGGATTTTGGACACCGCAACTGTGCTTGTATGCGATGGAGAGTTGTCTTGGTGAAACAGAATCTTTTTCTTTGCTATTCCTGGCCGTTTAGCACGAATCTTAACATTTAATTTTTGTAGAAATTCTGCATAATATTGTTCGTTTATTGTGGCACCTTTCTGAAGGTAATCAATGAGCAAAATCCCCTTTGAATTTCAAAAAATTGACGCCATCACCTTGTTTGCTGATATAGTGGTTTCGTTTTCTTTGGAGGTGCAGATCCACGTTCTAACCATTGTTTCGACTGTTGTTTAGTTTCGGGTGTACTGTAGTGCATCCAAGTTTCATCGCAAGTAACAAATCGCCTACAAAAATCAACCGGATTCTGTTTATAAAGGTCCAAACACTCATTGGAAATGCGCAAACCAGTGAACTTTTGATCAGCCGTAAGCAATCGCGTCACCCATCTTACCGAAAGCTTGGAAAGGCCCAATTCTTTCGTTAAAATGTGGTATACGCGTTCTGTTGAAATGTTTACCACGCCTGCCATCTCTCTCACTTTGAGTCGTCGATCTTGCGTAATAATATTATTGATTTTTATAATCATTTCCTTAGAAGTCAGGATTTTGCGTGCTCCAGAGCGCGCTTCATCAACACAGCTTGTTCTACCACGTTTAAATTCATTTGCCCATCTACTTATTGTGGCGGATGATGGAGTAGATTCACCTAATGTTTCCCTTAACTCATCTTTTATTTCGGTAGCTTTCATACCCTTAATTACGAAGAATTTAATCACCGCACCATACTCTGCTTTTTCCATTTTAACAAAACGACGTGTTGCTTTTTTTTCAATCAGCTGTCAAAAATAAACTAATCAACCGATTTATTTAAATATCAGAATGTAAACATATAAATAGGCAACCTAAATTACAGTGCATTTGTTTTACCAATTAGAGCGCCACCTATGTGTCATTCTCACTACTTGTCAAACTATCCTCGTACATTTATTGTTCAAGTTCAAGAGGTTATACTGAATAATAAAATGTATTTCAAACCATAAGTTGGTGTTCTCCTTGTCAAACGACAAAACTAATTGGTATTTTATTGAATCTATTAGAATTAAAAACACTTGATAACTTACAAATATGAGTCAGCACTGGTTGAATTCAATTTTCCGTCGACATGTGAAAATTAATAATAAAAAGAACAAAACCATTAAAATTAAGTAAAACAAAAGTTATCCTTAAGTTATGGAATTTAAAACATCAAATAAAAGCATGAATGTATCCAACAAAAACGCATCAAAGAAAATATAAAAATATAGAAGGTACGTGAAAATGTAAAATGTTCTTTTGTATTTCTTTGCAAATTTAATAATCTAAAACATTGTATAGGGATTGATCATTAAGTTGTTAAACTATTACAATTTTAATCGTTAGTAACTATCCTTTCAAATTACGAAAAATTACATATAACCTATCATCAGATCTGAAATTCACATATTTCTTATTTTTATTGATATGGTACATTTCATCAGTCTCTTTTTTGGTTATTTTCTGTATCCAAGATAGTGATTTCATCATAGATAAGTCTATAAGAGTGCTATGCTATGCTGAGCTAACGCACATGATTGTTTTTCGATTCGACGTCACTCTTATGCTTCACAAGGCTTTGCCAATCTATTGCGATTTTTGTCCTACGTATCAATTATGATAATCTGCATAGTTTTCTTTGTACACGCAATTGATGTTCAGTAAACTAGGAGTTTTATCTTCTCGCAAATAATGCTTTTAAATTAGTGATATTATAATGTTTTGCAATTTTTATATGTCTGAAGTCTGAATAATTTAATTATTTCTTCTGTAAGGTCTCTTACGTAAGGCTATTTTTCATAAGTACATACATTGCTTCCTAACGGAGTGCGACTAATTCTCCTTATGTTATATTAGTTCATCAAAATGTAAATATGCATTTATTTTATTATAATTTCGTTTTGTTTTTAAAAGAGGATATGTTCGACAAAATATAAATTACTTGCATAATTCAAATGCTTGAAAGACTGATCAACGAGAAGAGTAACACCATGTTCAGCTGTAATACAAGGACTTATTAAATTATGATATTATAGATAACAAAGATTAGATGTAACATTTATTTTTAAGTTTCCATCAATTTTTGGAATACGAATATAATTCCGTTTACAAAAGGATATGTAATCTTCTAAGTAATATAGGATATTTTCAAATTATATTCTTACTACCACTTATTATGATAAGCTCATTTAATTTTAATTTGTCGAATCAATATAAACATATCAGAATAATGAAACAGAGAGACAATTCCTGTACTAAAATACAGTATCAATGTTGCAATTAAAGATGACTGTACTATTTGTGAAAACGTAGAACATTGGCAGTTAATTAGAAATTCCATAAAAAATTAATATTTTTATTTAGTAATGTTTTTAAATTTTGTTTACAAGTTAACATTTTTAAAAGAATAAAATAAAAAGTAAATTAAAGTATTTTAAGAACCAATTTAAGAATTATGAATCTCAAGATAGTTCCAGAACATTCCGCGCAATACAAAATGATGTTTTTCAAGAAACTAACATTCGAGAATTCGGCTCACAGAACGAGCGACAATTTGTGCATAAAAGGGACGGACAAAGCGGGAGATCTTTCTGTTGTACACTTGAAGTTAACCAGACGTGCTCTTGCACCATAAATTATATTATTAAAATGCGCGAACGTGCGTAGTGTATATTGAATTCGAAACACTATATGAGAATGAAAGTATTTGTAATTGATATATTCCAGACATTTTAAGCTATAAAAATTATTAGAATACATTTTTATTAAATTTATAATTTATAGACTCAGCCTTTTTTTAAAATTTTGTTTAGAACAAAATTTAATTTCAAATTATTATCATATACAGAGCTATACATAAAACAGCAGAGCGTATCAAAATCTCTAGTTTTTAATTTTTAATTTCAAAATAGCGACTTATAAACCTATTGATTCGTACTTGAAGGACAACGGAATGCCCTCATATGATATGTAGCTTTATATAGATATTTATTTTTATTGAACTCGGGAATAATAGTAATTAAACTTCAAGTTCTACGAATATAATTTTTAATTTACTGTGTAACACACTATTCAATCTTAAATATATAAATAAATAAATGAATATTTATTATCACTCCGAACCCAATTACAAGAATCTCGAAGGTCATAAAGTAACAACAATACAAAGGGTACTAGAAAAGTTCTGCAATATGACGCAACAATGAATCGTAGAAAGCTACTTGTTGCTGCATGTTGGGACATGTTCATACGAGCATAGTAGCCGCCGCGCCATGTCAGTGTCGAGTTTTCATTAGCTGTAAGCGTGTAAAGTGCTTGCGATGGCATCGTGGTCACGAAATGAGATAAAGACAGTTTTGCGTTATAATTTCGTGGGTGGTTTGAACATAGACCAGTGCTTCGAAGAAATGACTCTTGCACTAGATGATGTTTATCCACGTCGCACAACGATATTCAGGTGGTATAGAGAATTCCAAAGGGCAAATTTAACTGTGGAGGATGCTGAGAAGCCGGGAAGACCACGAACGTCAGTTACGAAGAAAAACGTTACTACTGTGAGGGGAATGCTTGGCGAGGACAGGCGAGTGGCCTACCAACAGATAGAGGGGACATCAAGCCTAAATGAAGCAACAATTCGTTCGATTCTGCATGATTATTTGCACGTGAAAAAACTTTGTTCGCTCTGACGTGTGACTTGGTACCGGGAGATGCTAAAAAAGTTTAATACGGGATATTTTCGGTATGTGAACATCATCGTGACAGGTGACGAGACTTGGCTGCACTATTACGATATGCCGACCAAAGCTCAAAACAAAGTTTTGGTCTTTGATGATGAGGACACACCCGTAGTTGTCAGAAAATCGCGACCTGTAAAGAAGAAAATGATAGCCGTATTTTTCAAATCGAGTGGAAATGTGGAACGCGTCGTTTTGGACACACAGAAGACACAGCCAAGTGGTATACTGAACAGTGCCTGCCTAAAGTCATTGGATGGACACCTGGTTCCTCCATCACGATAATGCTCCAGCTCATATCGCCAAAGTCTGCACCAAATATTTGACCACGACAGAATTGAAACTTCTCGAGCACCCACCCTACAGTTCAGCTCTTGCTCCTTGCGACTTTGCACTGTTCCGGCATGTGAAAATAAAGCTGAAAGGGAGGTGGTTTTCCAGTGATGCGGACATTCTGAGGACTTTGGACAACGAATGTGCTTTACAACCTACTGAAACTTGGCAGAACTGGTTTAAAGATTGGTTTAGGAGGATGGAGAGGTGAGTTGAGTATAGAGGAAATTACTTTAAAAAAATTAAATAAACAAAGCTGTATTGCAAAACTGTCCTGGTACCCTTTGTATTAAATGTGAATACTGCGTCAAACCGCACAACTAGAGTACTTGCGGATGCTCCCTTCTTTATGGCACCCCCATCTATCAAATAAGTGAAGTCAATAATAACATTTCTGTGCTTGCATTTGTGTAGGTTTGCTTTAAACAGAATAGGGGATGGAATCCGTCGGAATATTTGCTTGGTGTCAGATATAGGAACTTTGGTGAACAGGGATTCGACATCAAAACTCAATAGTTTCTCCAGTCGTTGTAAGTGTTTAGAATTTCTAATGTAGGATTTACTGTTACCTTTATAGGAAATGGAAGAATTTGCTAGATAATTGAATAGTTTATAAGTAGGACTGTTTAAAGTATTAATTATCAGATAGATTGTAAGGGAATGTTAAGCTTATAGATTTTGGGCTGGCCGTACAGATTAGGAGAAAGAGTGACACGGGATAAAAATATTTTCGAGAGTCAACGGGGATATAAGAGGATTTTATGAAAGTAATAACAGCTTTTCATACGTGAGGTAAGACTTTGTTTCAGAAGCTTGTAGGAACCGTTTCGAGATAGGGAATGTATCGTTCGTTTGTACTCATCACTACGATAATATTGCCTTTATCAGCTTTAAGTATAACGGCATTTGGACCAGAGTTGAGCGTTTCGTGAGCGAGAATTTCGGATCTTTGAAAAGTAGAATTTAGGAGTTATGCATGAGTAAACGTTTTTGATGTTTCAAGATGGATAGGATTAAGCAATTTTGACAAGAGTGAACTTTAACCTAATGGCGATTCATGAGAATGTCTGTATGGGCGGGTGGAAAATTTATTTTCCTTATAAAAGCCACCGTTCTCCTTTATTTGTTGCTACTTCTGATGTTTTATAGGAGTCCTATCTTGGACAACTTCTTTTTAATATTTTCTATACATGCGATGTCGTTTCATTGCAATATTGCGACACTGTATATACTGGTATACAAATCAAAAGCATACACTAGTTAAGTACTTTTTAGTTAACAAAAAACAATTCGTTCGTTAATTTGTAAATGTTACAGTAGGTTCCAACTTTATTATGGAATGTGTTTGAAATAATTTCTTTTTTTATTCTAATTAGCACAATACTACTATGCAAGACTATAGATAGTCAACGAAAATTCTAACATTCCATTCGGTACCTAATGCAGATGTGTTTGTTTTGTGAGCCTACGGAGTTAGAAGGCACAACTTGTGTATTTCAAGGACTGCTATGTGATTAGAATTCCTGTAAAATGTGAAAAAGTACCAGTATTAAAAGTAATCTGCTTTTGATTTTATTTTTTGTAATTTTATATGTTGCGTTATGAACTTATTTACCTTCCCCACATATACATATGTAAATTGAAAATAAAGCAACGAAATGGTACTGACATCCAAATTGGCATATATTTGTATGTATAATCATACTTTTACGAATTACACAAAAATATGCAAATTCAATTTTATACGTAGCTGTACTACATTTGAACAGAAAGAAAGAATTAAGTCAATATTTTAGGTAACAGTCCAAGTGAAAAATTCTCAAAAATCTTTTACTAACCGAAACTTCATTTCTAACTAATATCGTTCGTTTCCTCTTATTTTACTGATAATTCTCTTTGTATATTACTGACATATATATATATATATATATATATATATATATATATATATATACATATATGTACATATATATATATATATATACATATATGTACATATATATATATATATATATATATATATATATATATAATATGTATATATATATATATATATATATGTATATATATGTTCGAACGAAAGTTCTCGCGGTTGTAAGTATCAGTAATATTAGATTCTCAGGCTCTCCGCGATATTGGACAGAACTTCTGGAAAGAATCGGCCTGAAACTGTTTCAGGTTGACGCTTCACTACGAAGCAACTTCTGAAGAAGATGATTAAGGTGTCATCGAAACGTCAAGAAACCGATTCTTTCGAGAACTTCTGTCGTGAAGAGCCAGATAATCTAATATTACTCATGTATATACAGACTACCGACGTATATATATATATATATATATATATATATATACTAATAGATTCTTAATATTATTCGTATATTTATAAATAAATAATTCTTGATATATGACTCTATTTAGAATTTAATGTTTTAATTATGACGTTTTCATATATATTATGTCTTTATTTATATATATAAACATTAATAAAGAAATCAATGGATGTGGTGTTATGAGAATTTTTGTTTATGAATTATAAACAAACACACATAGTATACATATGGACTTTATAAAAATTGTAATAAAGAATGTATAGGCCAAACATAATATTTTGAAGAGAGACTTATAGGGCACAAATATTCAAAAAACAGCATTGGTTTAAAGAACATACATTAAAATATGCTTTTGTTTTGATAATACAAACATATTACAAATAAAAAAATAAATAAAGTGTAAAATAATAACACGAAGTCAATTTTAGAAATGATACAAATTAAAAAACATGGTAACATAATAGTAAACAATATAAATTAAATTGACGATCCCTCCAAGAATTTCCTTTCCTATTTTATAAGTTTATAAAATGATATATTAATGAAACACATTTTAAAAATATTTCTTGAAAGTTCAAATATATTGCATATATATTTTGATAAAAGAATATAATTTTATAAATAGTAATTAAAAAACTATGGTAATGAATTATTTATTTTTATTTTTGTTTTGTAAAAGACTAAATTTTATAATTATATACGAAAAAACTTTGTTTTTAGTAGGTCATATTTAATAATTATAATTCATGTTAAAAAAATATTCTCGTGACCTACAGTTATTGATTATATGTTTGGATTTCAGATTATAAAAATCTCTGTAAAAATATTATAAAATAATTTGATAAAAACATGACATATTTTGAAACGTATTGCATACTACTTACCAAAATGACAACCATTCCTGCGGTATACAGTGTACAGGATGTTCTAGAACATGTGAACAGTCTCTTGGTAATGGAAAGTTTATGTAAAAATAAAGTTATATGCTTCTATAATTTTTTTCAATAGAACGCACCTCAGGTGAGATATTCAACCCTCAACACGAGATGGGCATAAAGTTTCTCTTGATTGATATCCATATGATGAATTATTTTCGAAAAATATTAAGTTTTAGGATTAAAGAGAGGCAATTGTTGTTTCAATATTATAGTTCTACGATAAACAAAATTTCATTGACGAAAGTTAAAAATAAGGATTTAATAAAAAATTAGTAACAAGGCTCCACATGAGCTCCTCGAACTCCTAAAAATTGCTGAACCCGTCGCAATACTTCTAAGGTGATTAAGGAGGCCAAGTATTGGCCTATCTCGACAAATCCATCGGTTTGGATCTATTTTACTTAGGTGTTCGCACACAACTAGACTAAACTGAGAAAGAGTACCATCGTGAATAGTCTAGATCTCTACTAGATCTAGACTATTCTGTACAAATTATAAATAAAGCCTCCCATTTAAGTGTGTGAGTAACACAAATCAACCTATTAAATAATTTCCTAGAATTGCCACACAGACATTAACTGAAGGAAATTGATGATGATGTTTCCAGATGATTTTAGCATGGACATTCTTATTAGTTCAGATATGCCAGTTAGGTGAAATGATTACTCCATTTTTGACGAATCTTATTTTTTCCCTATAGAAGATGGAACGAACAAAATTCTGGTTGTTTTTATATTGTTCTGGCAACCAGTTTGTTAAATGAATTCTACCAATGAACATTTCGATTCGAACTTTTTCGCAATGGAAGGGCTGTAGCAATTGTTTAGGAAGAATTCTCGACAAACTGAAGTTGAAGCAATCGCAATGAGCTGCAACTTTTCGAATAGTAGTCGATTCATCTGCAGCCACGACACTTAAAATATTTTCTTTCAAAGAACAGTGTGGATCGTTCTTTAGATACTACTATTAACAAAATATTTCTCACATTTATGTAAATAATGTAGGCAACGTTTTAAACATACAGCTAATATGAATAATCACACTTCTTAGTAATTCCTGTGAACGTCGACTAACCTGTTCAAGGGTTACTTGTCTAAAATTCTAATGTTTGAAAACCGTGCTGCAGTCTCCTAGTTTCTAAAGTATTACAAGAGGCAAAGTCGTACTTTAAATGCATATCCTTGTATTCATTAAATGTGAAATAGCAAAAAAATTATAGAATATACTGTTATTTTTACATAAACTTTGTATTCTCGAAAGACTCCATCTATGTTCTGGGACCTGTATAAGTACATAAATATTTTTTAAATTATAATAAATAATGCCTTGAAGAATGATTTACTTAATTATTTGTTATATATAAAGTTATGTATATTTGCTGTTAAGCCGAGAACTTTTTTCGTGTACCCAAAAATTAATATTAAAAAATTGTAAAAGAACTACGAAGCTATTTTCAATTGGAATATTGGCTGTTATGGGTTACAAGAATGACCATGTATAATTCCCGACAGTTGGAAAGGTTGTCAGAGCAATGTCCAGAGCAATATCATTTGTTTGTCATCAGCATTTTCTCTGTGAATTAAAAAATGTGTCTACAAATATACACATTGAGGAGCTTTAACACATTTAGAATTTTTACGACACAGAGGAACTTACTTGAACTATGACGCAGCTGCGTGTTGCTAAATTTGGCTAATTTCTCCATTCGTGCAGAATTCTACTTCTTTTGCAGAGTATTGGCAGTAAAAGAAAAATAGATATAAAGAGAGGTACAAGAAACCCAATTAAAACTGATGTGGAAAGTTGTGTCTCAAGTATTGAAGGGTCGAGAACAGTCGGCCTATTACATTGAACGTTTAGTGATTATGTTACAATCAATGGTGGACTTTAAGATTAAGATCGTAGTCCCCGTAACTGAATTTGTTAATTTAGTCAATCATACTATAAAACTTTATTGAATTTGAAGTATGTATGAGTTAAAAAGAGACAAAATTCGAGAAATAAAATCAAGAAATTCGAATGCATCGAAAACGCGAAATAGCATTTTGTAGCGAATTGTAATAAGAATCGATTTATTGTAGCATAAAAAGATAGACTAAGGCCAGCTAAGATTGCTAACACTTTCAAGTAAACCTATATAGAGAATCATAGTTAAAAAGGACATCATAATATTACACAGGACGTGTCAAATGCATATGAAATTATTTTAAAATATAACATAAAAAAATATGTCAACATAGTTCGATTTAGTAACGCTTTGCTCTAAAACTAAGCTTCGTTTGAGAAAAATTGTTTACCATAACTTTGATTTCTATAATATTTTAATGAAATGCAACATATATTTTCAACAAATGCTTTGTTCGAGTTAACTCAGTCAACGCGTAGAAGACCGTTATAAATAATATTGTTCCGAACGACTGAACGATTGGTATCAAATATAAAACTACCTTCGTCAACGTCGTCTAAATGAACACATTTCGTATCATACACAGAATTAGATATGTTCAAACTGTCAGCAAGATGAATGTCGTAAATATTGAATTCTGATCTAAAAGTCAGGCGATAACATGAAGCTGTTTAATAAGGAATCGATATGTTTTTTACAAAGAACTATTACAGTTGATAAAACCTGGCTTCAATATGCTATTGAGCTTAAATGGCAGGCTCAACAATGGATACATCATAATAGCCCTTAATCCAAGACATTTTTGTCGACGGATAAGGTATTCAAACCGGTTCCTTATGAGTCTAAAGTTATAATTTTCATAAACTACCAAGCAAAACCCAAAATATTAAGGTTTTAAGCGACAAAACTAACTTGCAAAGGATCAAACTGTTAACAGATTGTGTCATGCCGCTCTGCTAGATAAATTGAAAAAGAAATTTAGGAAAACAACCTCTAAGACTCCGTAAAAAAGTTCTCCTTCATCTCAACAGCATCATTTCCCACTAGTTAAACTGTCAGGGAAAAATTGGATCAGCGAGATCCACGCTATTTGCTAGATCTAGTTCTAATTGATATCCACTTGTTCACCACTCAAGCATTCCTTGATGTATAGAAGTTTCGTTGGAAAAACTTAATGCATTAATACATTTGTTTCATTTCGATTCTCATTTCCCGTTAAAATATTCTCATATTATAAATAACCCTTTGGATTTAATAAAGAAAATGGTGTTCTCTGAATTGGTAAATATAATATTCTTATATTAGAAAGTTGTACGTTGCCGTTCATCGTACCACCATTATCGAAAAATATTAGACGATCACATGATGCTATAGATTTTCCACAGCACAAACTCGTTTAAAAATTATTTAAAATATAACGATAAATTATAATATAATATAATGATATTATTTCTCGTCACTTTTATAACAATCTCTGAAATTGTATTTGTATCGATCCTAAGTACATCCGAAACTGTACTAACACTATTTCATTTAAGTACTTGCAAAGTATATAATAGTGAAATCATGCAAACTGATTTCATCTGATACTTTAACTGTAGGCTTGCTTGTCGGAGGAGTGGACACCAGATAACACGGCAAAGTGCCATCCGATACCCGCTTGTATAATTAAATCTATGTAAATGTCTATCCGATAACAATAGCTTCTGTGAGAGCATTATAACTGATTTATTGTATCATTAATAAGTATACAGTATAAACGATGCAATATTTATTCATAATGTTACTGATTAATAAAGCAAGTCAAATGAAATTCACGCTTGAAAATTATTTTATTACGTCGGATATAAGGGTGAATTTGAATTACACTGGAGAGCTGCTCGTTTAATTAATATTTTCATATAGCGGATATTCTGACATGATTGCTGCAGCTTAAGGGTGTGTTACTGAAGCAACTTCAAGTTAAAAAGTTAAAAAAATATATGACCAAAACTTATCGTAACTGAACTACAAGCATATGTAGTCTTAGGTAACCCTACTAATGCAAGTTATTCATTGTGACAGAAAGCGTCAATTAAGTTCATTTAGAGTGTTTATTTTTTCGTGTTACATTGAAATACTTTAAAAGTAATTTAATTTTGTTACGCACCTCTCTACACCAGACCCTAGTGTAGATCGTAGCACCACCACCACCAAGCCATATTATATATATTGCTTACTTTTAAAAAAACTTTTAATATTTTGTTGCTCCCAAAAGAACTAGCCAGTTAATTCGGAGAGCAAGGGAGATTCCTGTACAAAAGTTCTTAAAGGGCGCCATAGCATCTAATCCGTAGAACTATCCCAACTAATACTGAATTGCAGCGGTTACGGCAAAAACTCTACAAGTAACACAGAAAACGATAGCAAACCATCAAATAGAATAACAACGCTTAATAATCTCACATCAATTATAGTGGATGGTTGTTAAAGGAGTTTTTCTATACGAGTGTAGCATAAAATTGTGGCGATATATCTACGAAGGAATAAACATTTTCCGGCAGCAAACCCAAATTAAATCACCATGAAGAAAGGCGGCTACAAACGCGTTAGCACACTACTAAAGCTCATTGGAAAGTGTCATTTTCGCATGTTGCTCTAGCCTAATGAAATAACCTCAAACAAAATACACGATAAAATGGCGTACATCCGATTACATGTATTCCTTTTTAAAAGACAATTTGGAAAATTCTACAGAAGATATTCCGAGCCTTTGAACAAGGCTAAACAACATAGAAATCTCTAATTAATACATAATTAGATGCAATAGCAACGAGGGAGAGAACCGTCATTACCTTAACCTTGTTAGAAATCAGACCAGCATATATCACAAAAGAAAAGATAAGAATGACTTTCGTAAATTTTAATTAGTTAATTACCAAACAAAGTGCTCCTAACGTTAGAAACTCGACAGCACAGGACCGTAACGGATCAAATTAAATCTAATTATGCTTTAAGAAATTCCGATAAATCAATAGATAATTGAAAATTGGACGGGTTATTATATTCACAAAAGATATTACATTACTTCATACTACGAGGTTCGCGAAATTTGGGACAGAGGTTAAAATGACCATGTAACGGTTTTTTCGAATGAAGAATATATGGACTGTGTAATGGAAATGGATAAGCGGCAGTCCATGAATATCGTCGGCGATTTCCCACTCACAAGGTACTTTGTAGAACTATAGCAATGTTCATCTCTGTTTACGAGAAATAGGATAGTTTCCTACTTAACTATTTCTGAACATCCCGACAACAAAAACTTGCTCAAGAAGACGCAACACTTAATATGGTTGACGCTTAATCTAGAAGAATAGCCGCCAGACTTAGCGTAAACCACATGAGAGTATGAAGAATTTTACACAAATTTTACACACACGCATCAGGATTTGAATTTAGTTGTTGGTTAGTAAAAAATTGAGGGTTTTGTTGGAAAATATTGTTTAGTAATGGAATCTCCTTCACCGGAAATGGTATAAATAACACCAGGAATTCATCAGAAAAAGGTAAATATTCCAATTACCACATCGATGTTCATATTCTATATAAGTATTTCGACAACTAAGCTGTCATCATTAGCAGATAGTTAGCAACACAAAAATTTTAACTGGGCACTTGAAAATCTACGGCACGGAAAATAACCTTATAACATTACTAGATGACGTTACTGTTAATGTGAAACGACGTATGTATATACAGCACGATGGTGCACCTTCGCACTTTGGTGGACAAGTAACAGATTTTCTTAATTAAAGTTATATGAAGCGGTGCATTGGAAGAAGTTCAGCAGTTGCTTGGCTGCCAAAGTTATCAGAATTAAACACTCTAGATTATTTCTAGGGTAAGCTGAACAATTTTTTTTTACGTAGAACAACTTTAAAATAGAGAACAGTTTGTTGCTAGAAAAGATCGCAAAGTTGCGGCAGAAACTATTTGTGCTAATCCTGAGACTGTTAGCAGAAGTACCTCTTTAATTCTAAGGAAAACTAGGCCACGTATACAAAAACTGGGTGCACATTTTGATCAATTAATTCAATAAAATTACAATATTTAATGTCTACATTAAGAGGGTCCTCTAAAACTACAAATGTTTGTAGCTCAGTTATGACTGAATTTTAACCATGTTCTTTTTAGATATGTTTACCTTGAAATTGCTTCAGTAGCACATCTTTAATCTCTGGTAGTCCTGTTATCGGACACGCAGTACCTACATTTTACGAATCTCAAAATATTACATTGTTTTTTTAGAAGCGAATTTTGATTTTACATGAACAGCAAAGTAATAATACCGCTATAAGTTTTCTGGCCTAGTAGCTACCTGTTTTATCTTTTACATACGGGCTGGTTACAAAAGTCGCGATACAATTGTAAACGAGGTTAAATTCATAAAACTATTTACATCCATTCTAGGTTAAGAGTGTCTGCAGGCGTGAACAAACCGAATTAGTTTAATTTAATTTTTCTTTGGATGCGAACAAAGTATTGAAAAATGAGTGTGAATATTTCAGACTTTCGATATACTATATTGTACAGATTTTGGAGAGGATCGATCATCCGAACTGTCGTAAAAACACATGAAAGAATTGTATCCAAACAGTACTCAATTTGCTTTTGATAAAAACGCGTATATACCATAGTAAGTACACGATCTCTAAGGATTCTAATACATTGCGATGACACGAGCGCACAATTCTTCACATTTTAATACCTACTGAAATTACTATAAAACGGATAAATATAATTTAGCCCCACCGAAAAAGATGTACCCTGTACAGGAAGAGAGAAGAAATTTTAATTCGATCTCCATTTTTGTAAGTAGAAAAACTATTAACCATTTTCAAATCCACAACTGTAGATTAAAAATACAATAACGCCAATTTTGTTTAGATGAACTGAAACTATCTGTGTTCAAATTTACCTAGAAATTTGGGTAGTCAACAAAATTTAAACGAAGCTAATGTGATTTATTTTATAAACCAAATAAGCCTATCGAAGACACAACCATGATTGTCAACTAAAACTATCTTAAAGACAATGTCGTAAAACATCGATGGCTTCTCGACATATTAAAACACTTTAATATATTTTATGCTTGAACATGCACGGCTTTGCACTCTGAACGGAAAAAAATAAGACATGTATCGCCGTCTAATTCTTTACTATAACGGTGGGAAAACTATCATTTTTTGAATTGCTCATTAGAGGTGACGGAAAACGGCTGCAATATGATATGCAATATGATGAGTACATACTACAATGCTAGTTGATCTCTTCAAACCACATCAAAACCTAATATTTATCGTGTAAAGAACTGTATTTTTATCCTGTAAAAATATAGTTATGACTATTTCGAGAATGATTCAATAATGCTTCCTTTCAGTAAAATTTTCAGTTCAGATACATATTGCCCGAGAAATAGAAGGGTACTAGGAAAGTTTTGCAATATGAGGCAACAATGAATCGCAGGAAGCTGTTTGTTGCTGCATGTTGAGACATGTTTATACGTGCATAGTTATTCATTAGCAGTGAGAGTGTAAAGTGCTTGCGATGGCATCGTGGTCACGAAATGAGATAAGGGCAGTTTTGCCTTATAATTTCGTGCGTAGTTTAAACATAGACCAGTGCTTCGAAGAAATGACTCTTGCACTAGGTTATATTTGTCCACATCGCACAACGATATTCAGGTGGTATAGGGAATTTCAAAGGGGCAATTTAACTGTGGAGGATGCTGAGAGGCTGGGAAGGCCAAGAACGTCAGTTACGGAGGAAAACGTTACTACTGTGAGGAAAATGCTTGGCGAGGACAGGCCACCGACCTACCAACAGATAGAGGGTACTTCAGGCCTAAATGCACCAGCAATTCGTTCGATTCTGCATGATCATTTGTTCTCTCTGGGTGCCGTATCGACTGACTGAAGAGCAGATGACACAACGTGTGACTTCGTGCCGGGAGATACTAAAAAAGTTTAATAAGGGACAATCTCGGTATGTGAACAACATCGTGACAGGTGACGAGACTTGGCTGTACTATTACCATGTGCCGACCAAAGCTCAAACCAAAGTTTGCGTCTTTGATGATGAGGACACACCGGTAATTGTCAGAAAATCCCGATCTGTAAAGAAGAAAATGATAGTTGTATTTTTCAAATCGAGTGGAATTGTGGAGCGCGTCGTTTTGTACACACAGAAAACAGTCACAGCTAAGTGGTATACTGAACAGTGTCTCCCTAAAGTCATTGGATTTATGCAGAACCTGCGGCCAAAGTCAAGAATGGATACCTGGTTCCTCCATCACGATAATGTTCCAGCTCGCCGCGCCAAAACCTGCATTGAATATTTGACCACGACAAGATTGAAACTTCTCGAGCACCCTCCTTCAGTCCAGATCTTACTCCCTGCGACTTTGCACTGTTCCCCGGACCTTGGACAACGAGTGTACTTTACTCTCTAGTGAAACTTGGCAGAACTGGTTTAAAGATTGGTTTCGGAGGACGGAGAGGTGTATTGAGTGTAGAGGAAATAAACAAAGCTGTATTGCAAAACTTTCTTAGCACCCTTGTGATAAATTGGGTTACATCAGAATAATGCGAAACCCCATACACCAATGAAAACCCAGCAGAAGCTGACGGAATTTTATTTCTTCTTTTTTATAACCTTCTTATACTTTCGAAAGTAAAAATTGTTTTTCATTAATTTCTTCGATTTGTTAGGGTTCTTGGCTATTCTGTGCATTTGATTCAATGTTTTTCCCTCATACGTTGATTTTTTTATTTTAGTTTTTTTCTGATGAGATAGCTATTTGCAACCTGTTAACTGTCCTAGTTTTCTTCCAGTAATGCAATAATTAATACATTCACTCATTTTTCTTAAAAGGTTAAACTATTTATTTTTCTTCTAAACTTTCCCTATCCATCACTAGATATTTATCTCATCCGCTTATTATTGTACAAAAGATTTAGTTGAAAAATAAACTAAAGCTGTGAACAATCAATGGAACCCGTTTTAATAACGCATTACCTAAATTTTATAACAGGGATATCCAAACACCGACAGATCTTTTAGGCACATTTTTAGGTAATTGAATAGCTTTTTTTTTAATTAATTGTTATTTATTCTACCATTTATAACAATTTAATAGGCCGGTTGATAGCTCAATTTTACTTGTACACTTACGTGGTCTCGGAATCGAATCAGAAAAACGCCGTCCGGAAAGCCTTTTCGTAATTTTCCTTACCGTTTAAGATAAATGCCGATATTATTAAATCGGCGCCCCCGAAATTATCAAGTTACATCAAAACATTGCGGCAAGCATGATATTCATAATTTTACTACTATACGAAATTGGTTAATCATATATTTTTTTAAATTGTAATCCCACAGTTAAATTTTGATTACAAAATACTTTGGCATCGTTAGAGAAGTCGCTTCAATTAGTGTACGATGTATATTGTTATATGCTGTAAGTGACACAAAAAATGATCGTGTCTTCTTGACAAAGATTTGAAATTTATCACGTTGGAACAAATTTGTAAAAGTGCATCCACATATCCTTTTAAATAAATTATCATACTTCAATTGTGACATATTGCATCGCTAGATATTTAACGGTCGTTTTCTACATACAATAATATTTTATTCATTGCTGTGAACATTTATCAATGAAACAGCTGTGAACGTGTACCAGATGCAGATAAGAAAGTGTCGCTATGTTTCCTAATCCGAAGTAATTATCCTGAATAGTTTGTAAATCTGTTTTAACCAGACCGCCTGGAATTTTTTCCACTATTTTGGATAAATGCAGCTCTTTTCGAATTGAATTGTCTTTTTTGCTTAAAATATTTATGATAGTAAAAGGACGCTTTGAATTAAGTTTCTCGACGTGTAAGTATCGGTCATAGTATTTCAGGTATACCGGAGCAGCATCTGGCGAAATTGTGAAATTTACTAGTACGTTTGAATAACTTGAGTAACACTGGCATTGTATTTACAATTTAACTATCTACCTCGGGATAACACTGTCGAATAGTTTCTAACATAAAATGTAACACATGAATTGTACACGTAACATGCAGCTAATTACCGAGTACAGCCTACAACGCATTCTACTGACATCAGTAACGAAATTTTTGGTTTGTTGAAACTTGAAATTTCTCTAACATTTTAGCACGAGCTTCATAATGCTGTATGGTACATTATTCTATGCCGAACTATCAAAACAATTATATATGTATTGTAAATAAGCGAAACTATTCACAGAAGCAGTCAAAATGTTGCACTTGACAATTGGTTTTGTTCATATTGGCTGAAGAATTAGTAAATAAAGAACTGACTATGCTTGGGACTGTACACAAGAATACATAACTTATTGCATCTTAGTTGCTTCAAACCTAAAGTAGAACTGTATTACCATCTCAATTTTGTATTTGATAAATTAGCAACATTAATTTTATGTTCGTAGAAGAAAGAAGAATGTGCTTTTACTATCCACAATGTATGGAGGACTAGTTGACGAAAAATTGAATAATACAGTGATAATTTTTGTTACAATAGCACCAAAGATGGCGTGGACACCCTTATTAAAGGTGGCTACTAAGGGTATTTTATATCAAGTCATTTTTGATTTAAAAAATAATAAAAATAGTTATATACCTAAAAAAGCAGCGTTTTACAGCATCCTGTAATTAGATGTCACCTATTAGATTATAATAATAATGACCTTTATTTCCAATAGGCTTATAACTCAATAACAGGAAAATACAAAATAGCTAACTGAGTTTAGACATATGTGTAGCAGATATAATAAAAAAATTAAAGATAATTCAAACTAAAGTTAATCAGAGAAGCAAACAGAAACAGAAATTACTAAAATACCTATATGGTATACATGCTAAGCATACAAGTCAGCAAATTCATTGGCACCTTTACTCAAAATGTAAACCGATGTTTTCTTGAGAATATTAGTCCGCGCCCATGGCGTCACAATGGACACATTGCACTTAGAGTTCAAACAGGGCACTAAAAAATACAAACGATGCAGTAACGAAGGACAGTCAACACTGTTACCAAGGATGCCATGCAACATTCCACCACAGAGATCAGCCTCTCCGTCATGCAAAAAGAACATATTATGCTCAAGAAGCAACTCTCCCTGCGACACACCTCTTTGTGGGTAAGCACCACTAATCTTGAAGGTAAGGAATTTTAAAAACCTTCGATGTATGCACACCAACTTCAAGCACTCACAAGCATATATTGGAGACCAGACCAGTGATGCATACTCCAGTTTGGTTACAACGTAAGCATAGTATAGGGACTTTAGTATAGCAGGGCCACAGAAATATTTGGACGTGCGGAATACAAACCCCTGCGATTTGCAGGCTTCTGAGCATACACTAGTGACCTGTGGCCAAAAGGTAAGGCAAGAGTCGAAAGTTACTGCAAGATCCTTAACTCACTCACCCTCCCCAAACTATCATCCCAGATGTGGTACACGGATTGAAAAAGCAAAGTAGACCATGACAAGGTCATGGCATAGTATTTGTTAATGTTTAATCTTAATCAAAATAGTCTACACCACCCCTCCAGGAAGCTCAAGTTCCGCTGCAAGTTATCAGCATGCATCCTCAGGGGAACGTCTTTCGGAAAAAATCTTGATGTCATCGGCGTAGGCGAGCACCCGGCAATCAATGTGACAAAGAAGGTCGTTTATAAATAATATAAATAGCAGAGGACCCAAATTAGACAAAGCCATGCTGATGAGGATATATCAAAGAACATGTGCTACTGAAAATCCTGGAGTGGAGAACCTTTTCGTATACCTTAGCAAAGTTAGAGGTGATGGAGATAGGTCTGTAGTTGCTAATTACATCACTGTCACCTTTCTTGTACACAGGGACAATTCTTGCAGTTTTCCAAATGTCTGGAAAATGCTCGTCGATATGGAAAGATTAATAATAATCTTTAAAAGGTAAGCAAAGACAGCTCTGCAGTTCCGCACCAAGAAAGCAGGAATTGCGTCATCGCCAGCTGAAAACTTGTTTGGGAAACGAGCCCATTACACCTATTAACTCATCCTCAGTTGTCGGTGAGAAGAAGTGAGGCAAGGGATTAGTATATGAATCACTAAGCGTTAAGTCCAATGGCGATGAAAATGCAGAGGCAAATACATCTGCAAAGGCATTTACAATTTGGTCCGGGTCAACGAAGGTGTTTCCGTTATTATCGGAAAGCCTGTTCGATATCCTTGAATAGCGCCTCTTCGATTATAAAGAATAAAGAATATTATTGGTATATTATCAAAGAAAGAGGTATCATTATTATTTAAATCAACAAAACGGTATATTCTAACCAACAAAAATGCATAATAAAATGAGAGAAAAATACCAAATGCTATAAATACACGAACTATTTTTCACACGTAGTGCCTATGACGAATTCAGTAAGATAAACTTTGCTTGTCTAGAAAAAAGATTGATCATCGTTCTGAATACTCACGATCAAATTTAAAAGAGAAATATTTGAGGAAGTAGCATTAAATATTTACAATAGACAGTTAAAAGTAAATACAATGAATCCACTCAACTTGAGAAGTATAATTTATAATAATAAAATAAAACATAATGATTACATTTAATGAAAAATGTATAACGAAACTTAATATTTTTGAGGGAACCAAATCAGTTTTATTTAAAGGAAAGTTGTTCATATTTTTACTGTAACTAGAAGCGATGGAATTTTGCTTGCGTAAGTTGAAAATAAAGCAACATTTATTAAATTTATGTATACGTATTTCAAAAAATTCATATTTTCTTCAGTACAAAATTATAAACTGAGCTCTCATTCTAATTAAACTGATATTTAAAATAAGCTTCCTTATTTTAATGCAAATTAAGTTTTAAATTTTATTATTTATTTAGACAATGATTTTAGACAAGTAATTTTGATCATAACTGAAAAGCTACTATAGCGAAACTAATTTTGGTTGGGGCTTAATCTTAAAAGTAAATAAGGCAATCTATTTAACTGAACAGACATAAAAGTAAAATATATAGTGCACAAAAACAATTCAAGGTAAACTTTTGGTTTACTCTTCAAATAAGGTGGTAGTACATCAATCACTTCCAGTGGTGTTTTACATTAATATTTAATACCAAAATATATTAAACGTTTGCACACAACCTTAATACCAAACAGAACAGTTTCCTGATATAAAAGGAAAGTTATAAGAACATAAATAAATAATAAATGTTTGGAAATGTCCACCATTCCGTTGAAAAACATTGCCAAGTTCTTTTTCTGTAGTTTCTTGAGTCTCGTATTGAATCACTTAATTTAAATCATTAACATTATGAAATTGATTTCTATAAATATTGTTTTTTGTTCGACTAAATTAATAATAGTTTGGAAATTTTAAGACGGTCGGCGATGCCACAAGTTCTGGTTTACAATACAATCACCATAAAATTCCTTTAAAAATTTCAAAGAAGTCTAAGAAACTTGACACTTTACTGTGGACTCCACGTAGATCATAATTTCAAAATATTTATGTTAATATTCTTGCGTGTAATTATTTCTGATATTCCACTATTACTCCTCAATACAGGTATAAAAATTAACTCCGTAAAATGGGTCGTCATTTGCATTTTGGTATTTTAAGCGACCACATATCGGTAGAAGACATTCGTGTTATCTTTGTGGCTCTTTAGCAACCCTAATCACCCTGTGAATTTCTGGAAATTGTTTGTTTTGATGCTTTTTGTGTAATGGAATTCCAGAAAGGAGGTACATATTCTATTCTTATTTACTGTTTTAATGATAATATCCCATAACATTTAGATAATGTGACTGCTACGAACATGAATAATAAAATTTGAATTTTTTCATGTATTTCTTCTTTTTTGAGACATTTAACTACTTTCCTTTGTGATTCTCCGTTTATAATATATATGAATATAGAGCTTACACTCTTTAGTATGAAAATCATAAAGTATTGACCCCCGAAAATATTCTACGCCGCCGTAAGGTACCCGTAGGCTGTGTCTACAAATCGTCCTTTATAATTTATTTCAGGCAATGTTCACAAGTGTTCATTCATTGAAATGCATTTCTTTGACCTATGGCTGTCAAATTATGCTAAAGACCTTGCCGTATCACAACGTATATTAATTATGACCGTTTCTCTTACAAAACGGAACCACAGGGTATTGCTTTGTTGGAAATATCCTAGAGAAAACTCGTCATTTACCTATACAATGAATTGTTGCAAAATAACTACCATATCTTACTGCAATAACATTTGCGTGGAAAATATATGTATGTATATATATATATATATATATATATATATATATATATATATATAAGTCTCGAGTCATCTAGCCACTACAGCATTCATTTAAAATTTCACTATCATTTAAACGATTACTGAACCAATTATTATAAGTTATTCTGAACTCGGTATTATGAAAGTTTAGAAAAAACCAAAACTTTTGGGTGCATATGATGTTTTTTTAAAGTGCCCTCCAAGAGTTCATCACGAACGACCTTTTAATAATTAAATGTATTTAATTAGTTCTGAGTAATTTGTTTAAACTATGCTGATTTTCATAAACATTGTTTTGAACTTCGTTCAACACGAATCTAGTTTTCAACATCCTCTTTTAACAAAGTAAGCCTACCTGTTGACTTTTCTTTGTAAATTATTCTCGAAATATTTCACAATAGGGTATTTGACTACATTGAAAATATACCACAATATGTGGTCATCCTATCGGGTAATATCGTAAAAGAACATATTTCACTTTATTTTATACTAAATTATGTTTATCTTTGACAAATTACACAAAAAACAATCTCATAATTTTTGAAATTTTATCTGTAACGGGAACACTATGTCATTGGTGGCAACTCTGGTGACGTCATAGGCTAGCATACACGGCGATACTGGCGAAACGTTAGCTATTTTCTGGAAAACAAATATATATCCTATTTTGTATAGTAACACCAGTTTGTGATAAATAAAAAACCATTCTGTATTTCTTGTTTTATTACTTTATTTTACATTATTTAGATATTTACATTATTTAATAAGAGAATCCTGCAAATTTATTAGAGCACATGCAATAATAACGACATGATCAAGTACACGGAGAATGTTATTATTTATAACTGAATGTTGCTTTAGCATATGGAATTCTCTTAATCGCCTTATCACCCTCTCAATATGAATTCGCAGGCTAGCAATTATTTTAGTTTGTCGAACTTCTGTTTTTGATAGTTTTGCACCAGCGTTTACACTGGGTGGCCTTAATAATTGCATGCCTTTTTGATGAAGTGCCTGTTCAAGGTGCTTAAAGCCTCTGTCAGCTAAGATACAAGTTACCTGTTCTAACCCATCTAGAAAGTTACAGTTTTCTAGTATGGTAACATCACTTGTTCTACCCCCAAACTCTTCTGAAATATAATTAACCAAACCATTCGGAGTGGAGGATATTAAATACTTCACCGTATTCCCCTTTTTGTACTCTGACCATGTCAGTGCCTGATGAAGAGCCTTTGATGGTATTTGTACATCGATTTCTAAACAATCAATGATGCAGCTCACATTGTGATAGTTATGTCTAAATGCAATTGGGAGATTTTTTTTAATTCATTTTTTGTCTAAGTTTATGATAAAGGGTTTTAAAAAACAACTTATTATAGGTATATTTCGCAAAAACAATTTACTAGCATAAGATAGTGATATTCCAAAATTATCCTCTAATTCAGAAAATGTGTTATTCAATCTAATTTTTTTCAAGCATAACAAAATGTGTTCTACTTTTATATTTGTATGTTTATGCAACAACTGGATTAAAAAATAACATGCTTTGGGAATTCTTTGGAACAGAAACAAACAGTTTGTGTGGACTCTTTATAGATGTATTTGTACATTGTGGCACTACACACCATTTATACCCCATTCTATCCAATAAATTTGAAGAAAACATGAAATTAACTTCAGCGACGCTGTTTTATTCAGGTTTACTTCTTGATTTACTAGATTTACTTATCCCGTCCTAGCCTGTGACGTCACGCATGCCATATGACCAGCGCCATTACACAAACAGCGTTTTTGGCGCGGTCTTGGACGTTTAAAGTTCAACATTGATTTTTATTGATAATACAATAGATATGTCGGAAATATCAATGATATGTCCTTATTATGTAATAAACAATAATTTAAAACAATTTCCCAAAATTAGTCAGATAGCCTATTCGCCGTTTGCGTACGCCAATACATTACAATTAATATTTACATCAAAAACTTAAGTAAATTGATAAAAACACGATTGCATTAAATAAACCTGTCCCATTCACAATCTGTGTTTCACTGTGCAAACACTACTAATAACGTCGAGTCTAAAAACCATAGATATTGTATAATAAATGTGGGAACATAAAAATTTACCTTAAAATAAAAATAACGCCTATAAATCCAGTGCGAAACAATCACGAAAACTCTTTTGATACGTAAGATAGAACAAATTTGACTATGACAAATAATATAGGACAACAAATTGAAAATCCAACATTTCATAAAACGTAGTTACGTCACGGTCAACCATTTCGATACACCCAATGCTTTATGTGCCTATTTAGACAAATCTTAAACTAAATTGGAAGAGAAAGTGCATGGAAAATATCAAGAAAAGAGCAGAACACTGCAAAATTTAATAGGAACATGAAGTCCCGAAAGAGTTTATTATTTTTCATACGCTATTTATGAACATAAAAAAACATTAATTAATTATACATTATATTACACGTTTTATTCAATAATATTTTGCCACTTTTCGGCGAGCTTCATTATTCCTCGTTAGTAAGGGGACTTATCTTTAACGGTAAAAAGCTTTACGAGGTGTTGATTCACAGCCTCATCTGAGTTCGAACGTTATGTCACAAGGGAATGAAATAAGTGAAAGTCTGTCGGCGAGCTCGATCAAAGTTGTATGTGGTATCGTGTTGTAATGAAGTACAACTCTTTTACTATCGACAAGCTCTACTCGTTTCTAGATATTTAATTTGTCTAGACTGTCCATTTCCTGATAGTATAAACTTGAATTAATTGTTTTGCTTCTTGGTAGAATCTGAAAAAACACGACAGCTTTAAAATAACACAACACTGAAAGTATAACCTTCCTTTACGTTCCTTCCTTTACAGAAGTTCCATTTTCGACTTTTCATAAAATTTTAATCATCCATCTAAACCGCTCAATTTTCCAAAACGAGGTTAGAATTATCATATGGCATAACGTAAACGTAGGTGCGAATAATCCTATTACTTGTAATAATTTCCGAGAATACAATACATTTCTATTCCTCCTGATATTAGATGAAATAATGAACAATGTTACTAAGCAGAACATTAACGGAAACGTAATTATCATAAATATATTATATTGGTTACAAGTCATATTTGCAAATACTAGAAATCTAATTTAAGAAGTTGTTGGTTCATACTAAATATGATGGTTGATATAAGAAAGTAGAATCAAGATGTTCTAGACAAAAATATACAACAAGCGGAAGTCTATCCATGTCGGCTTACCTTTTTGAAAATAGTGCCATTTAGAAAATATTTAAAAGCATTGCAAGTGTCTGTCTACACACGTTCTGGCAACTTTACTGCCGACATGCTAGATAGACGCGTTCTCGTTCTGTCGTTCAATACATTCGTGTGTTGTACGATAGAAGGAAGCAATGGTTTGTCTTAGAATTGTAGTGTATGCATAGTACGTAGAACACAATTGCCGTTAAAAACGTAAATACGATTCTACCCGAATGCAGCTCCGCCTGCATCCATTTAAATGTATTCGTGTTCTATAATAAATTATTTTATGCAATATGTGAAACTATTGGAGAAAGAAACTTCAAATTTGTATCTTTGTGCTGTTACTGTCTGTAATTTCTCTCCCACTTCGTGCATGTGTTTCGATTTAATTTCAGTAATTTGCAAACCACTTCGTGTGGTTTCATTATCTATTTTTTCTTCTATCGTTTTTATTAATTCTGATTTTTACTTCGCTATTATTATCACGTTGTCTGTGTAGGCTAGATTCTGGTTTCTGTTCTTTCTTAAAGTAATACATTATATTAATTATACAACCTATAACATTTCTAGCTGATAAAACGATTTTTTCGTCTTGCTTCACAAACTATATAGCTTCGTCGCGAGAAAATTCTATATTTTTTTTCTCATTAAAGAGATCTTTGTAGGAGTTGAACAGATGCATAAAAGGAAGTGTAGTAATTCGAACTTTAAACTATGATTTTTTCCATGTAGAGTTGCTGTTTGTACAGACATTATTTTGTAAAATGAAAAGTTTCCATCTCTTTGTTTCTTAATTGT
This sequence comes from Dermolepida albohirtum, assembly GCA_031893035.1. Lineage (NCBI taxonomy): Eukaryota > Metazoa > Arthropoda > Insecta > Coleoptera > Scarabaeidae > Dermolepida > Dermolepida albohirtum. Next base: position 14,193 of record JAVIWB010005668.1, on the reverse strand, counting down.
TTCTTATAGAGTGATCATTAATATCTAATATTTCTCAGTGATCGTTTTACCTTTTATCTGTTTTACCCCAGAAAATCAGTTTTATCCACAACTGTTGCAAAAAACTACAACGACGAACTTTTCTAGTAGACAAAAATATACTAGCAAAGTTCTTTCTTATAGTTCTTTGGGACCACCATGGATAAAACTAATTTTTCTAGTAGATTTCTATCAACTAAAAAATTTTTTCTTATAGTCTTTTGGAACCACCATGGACAAAATTAATATTTTTTAGGATAAAACAATTAGAAGGTAAGATAATCACTGAAGAATATCGTTGCGTAATCAATATGCTACGAGAAAAAATTAAGGAAAAAAGGACACGGAAAGCCGTTTTTTTTGTATATCGTTGACTCTACACACTGCTTAAAAAAGTATAGAACATCATAACGCTTGAAAAGTACAAGAGTCTCCATTATGTCGATTGCTATTTTGTTTAGAAATGTACCTAAGCTCGATCCTAGGTAAAAAACATGACTTGAGAAATATTTCTTTTTATGGGATTATTTTGAGTTTTTAGTATGTCCAAAACGAAGTAAACTATGTGATTGACGCGTGCGCATGAAATATTCCGGTAATGTCATGTCATAAACTGCATCTATAAGAGTGGACACAGAAACCACTATTCCAGTTCTCTCTTCATTTTCTAAGGAACATTTACCTCTTTCGAAATATCCAATTCACACGGATGCATGATGATCAAAAGTTATATCTTCATAAATCTGCTTACCTTTTAGTTTCTTTGAAAAAAGATATTATGGATCAATATTCCACTTCTTCAATTTTCACAATTTTGATAGACGTTTTTTTCTTAAATTATGCTACTGAACTATACTTTGATTTTGGCATAAAATTTCACAATAAGATTACCAATAAGTTACTGCTCGTTTAAATGGTTATTTTAGTATATTATTATTATATTTTATTATATATTAATTAATTTTTGCCAGCAACCATTCAAAGATAATTAGATATCAAAATACTCTGATATTTATAATAAATACTCCAATAAAATATTAAAACAAAGTAAGTTTTGTGAAAAGACATTATTATAACGCAGCTAAAATTTATATTTTATAAACAATACACAAATAAATTCGTCAATTGCAGAAATGGAATTTGATTCCAACGGAAACATGATGATGCTTTGACATGAAATTAAAAAACCGTTTCGAAACAGAAAAGTATAATTAAGAACGAAACACTCACAGAGTGAGAGTGATTTATGGAAATATGAAAAATGTTATGCAAATGAATTTGATTTCCCATGACTGTTAGACCCGATAGTAGTTGCGTACCACTACAATTTTTAATTTTGCCAACAACAAAACTAGACAGAAATTAAATGAAATGAAAACACGTTGAAGAATTTCTGAATATATCATACAGAGTGTAATGAATGTTCCTAACATGTCCGTTAAATTGTTTCTTGTTTTTATGTGAAACGTTGGGGGAAATACAGGTATCTAAATATACTTATAACGATTGAGTGAGTATTCCAAATTACTGTTTCCAGGATATTATCGATCTTAATCCTATTAAGTCTTTTATAAGTGCTTTTTATTCTAGATTATGTTTAATCAAACCTGGTTAAAACGAAACGTCTGTTATTACAGGAAAATGCACCCTCTTGACGAAGATTTTCTAGCATTTAATGAATTGTAATTTAAACTGTTTCAAGAATGTAGCGATATAGAATAGTAGATTCAAAAAGAAGAGAGACAATGATAATGAATTAATAAAGAGAATTAGAATAATAATATATTTATTTGCCCAGCAGAACATACAATTTTTCAATTATTGGACAAGGAAATAGAAATAGTTATATTGAAATAATAATCAAAATAATAAGCATTAAAAAATGTGTTTCGACTAGTTATCCTTTTCCTATGATAATATTCCTTAACAATATAATATGTAATTTTATAAGCTAAAGTAGCTGGTGATTGTGTATTAGAATACATCGAGAATACTAATATAATTCAAAAATTCTTTCTATTAAACATGCAAAATATTACTCTGAACTTATATAACAACAAATTAATAATTTTCATTGAAAAATTCATACACGAAAAAAATTTAATAGTTGTTGTTGTCATTCCTCATATGCGAATATATTCTGCTTCTAACTAACGTGGTTCTACAGTTGTGAATTAGTGTACTAAAATGCCAAGAATTCGAAGACAGAATTTTTGCCTCGTTTCATAACCATGGACGAAACATGGGTTCATCATTTCACATCCGAGACAAAAGAACAGTTAAGACAATGAACTCAAAAGAAAGAACCGGTTCCAAAGAAGGCGAAGATCGTTTCATCTGTAGGCAAGGTCATGGCATCGGTTTTTTGGGATGCGCGTGGAATAATTTTCCTTGACTATTTTGAAAAAGGAAAAACTATCAACGGCGAGTATTATGCTAACTTATTGCAACGCCTGAGCGAAGAAATCAAGCAAAAACGGCCGCATTTATCTAAGAAGAATGTGTTGTTTCATCAAGACGATGCACCAGTTCACAAATCCGTTATTGCAATGGCTAATAATAATGAATTAAAGTTTGAATTGCTATCTCATGCACCCTATTCGCCAGATTTAGTCCCTTCGGATTATTTTCTGTTCCCGAACTTGAAAAAATGGCTCAGTGGTCAAAGATTTTCTAACAATAGAGAAGCGATATCGGCACTGAATGACTATTTTGAGGAGCAAGGCAATTCTTGTTATAAAAAGGGTGTTGAACTTATTGAACATCCCTGGGAAAAGTGTATAGAGCTGAAAGGAAATTATGCTGAAAAATAAATATATTTCTTTCCAAAATTTTTCTGTTTTTTTTGTTGGGTCGAGTACTTCTGGGACTACCATCGTACATGAGACAGGTATTGTATTTCCTAAAATCAGTATTCGGATTCAAAGATATATCGTTATTCGTTGTTGGAGAGATTTGTCTCAAGAAGGTGGAAGTATTGTAGAAAAGACTCTAAGTGACTAAGTAAAACTCTACACGGGCAGATAGGGGACTTGCTCTTAGAGATTGATTGGCATTACACCTGTCCAACATCTAGAAGGAGAAATGCAGTTTTCGAATTTATTCCTGGAGAGTGTGGCTGCACTTACTAGAGGATTAATGGTTTGGGATAGAATTGGCATAGAAAATAAAATACTTTTAATATTCCTTCAAGGTTATTTAAACGCTGAAAATTACATTTCTGTAGTTTTTGAACTATTTGGGTTTATTATATATCCAAGGACAAAGTAATGTCATACTCCAGCAGGACAATATCCGTCCTTATGTTGCATTACGATTCCTTCAAGAAGCTGACATCAATATTCCCAATTAGCATGAACGAGCGCCAGACCTATCGCCTTAGAACATGTCTATAATAAGATAGATAAAAAAGTTAATAGTCTTCCTAACCCTCTAATAAACTTACAACGGTTTTGTAATTCGTTACAAGTAGAATGAGCTTGCACAGGAGTCCATACAAAGTCTTATTAGAAGCATGCCCCTGCGGATAGCGCAATCGTTATTAAATTTTCTAATTTTCGATATATACTTTTACTCAGTGATTCACCCTTTTTTTGTAACATAGTATAAAAATATTTATAAAAATGTTATTTGAATACAAAAAAAATGTTCATCAAAAGACGATCTTGGCTATAACGGATTAGATACTACTTTTGCAATATAAAGAGAGGAGTAGAAAGAGAAGTATAAATAATAAGTATTTAATTCAGCAATTAGATTGGACCGTCTCATAAAATGATTCTATGGAACAAGCGAAGTTATGGGAACTGAACAACGAAACTTTTAATCTTATCAGTTTTGAAGATACGCCACGCTTACCGAATCACCTAGACCGACCTATAGCGTCTACCCAGATCATGTGTCTACTGGTGCGGACAAAAGATTAAGAAGATATTTGGCAACAAACACCTTTAAGCATTTACTTTATCGTTTTAGTAATATCGAAAGTAAGTGGGTACGTAAAGATATTATGGAAATATTTCGGTTGTTTCGCGCCAACCGAAGTGGAACCGTCTACCCCATTTTATTTGCTAAAAATATTAAAATTTCGGAGGATTGATTTGAATTTTAAATGATATTATATCTGATTATAAGTGAAGCACTGGGAAGTACTGTAAAAATGAATTGTTCATAATACTAACGAATTAACTGTTCGTATTAAATCTTGGATAGACTTATAATTTATTTGAATTTTTTATCATTTTATTTATAAGAGAACTTTATTATTATTAATACGAAGCTTTTTAATAAATACTAATGGTCATACCAGTCCTATTACTAAAACTTTCTTAATCTCAAACAACGATACTTTAATTGTGTTCTAATATAGTCCCTCTGTAGTGTAATAACCTCAACGATGACATTATTAAGACATGTTCGAAATTTCTTTTGTCGTAGTGGATCAATTCACATATTCTTCAAAAGACTTGTTGCGTATGGGTTGCTTTATTATATTTCTTCACTTCTTTTAGTCATTATCTCTACGTTTCATCAGATATACCTCCTGATCTTTTTACTGCTAGACTATAGAAAGAAATTATAATCGGGACATCTTTCTTCTATAAATATTTGATTTTATAGAATTAACAAACCTTAATTATAACAGGTCTTTCATTAAGCTCTTCCTATATATTTCACTGTGATCTTTCCTGGTCTATTGTGGTTCTTATATCTTGCTCAAATACATTCTCTAACTTCTCTCCTTAAAGTAGATGTAGAAGCTTTAAGACCGGTTTTTTTAGACAGAGTTCCGCTTCAAGAGATTCATCTCTCATTTGTAGCAACCGCGATTTTGCCAAGCTCAGACTGGCATACCACATAGATCAGGATTTCCTCTTCCGCTTGGCAGAATCTGCATGTGGTTTCTTCTGTTAAGTTAATATTGAGTTTAGATGCCCTGCGATATCATCTTGACAGAGTTTCTGCCCCTACTAATTAAGTCTCATAAGTTTTGGCGACCGTTCCTTAAGGAACCCTTTTGCTTGTCTTTGTTGGTCTGGGGAGTTCTTTCATCTATTAAAAGATCTGTTTTCAATCTACTGTTCCGTGATTGCTTTAATACTTAATATAGAAGATTCTATGAAAGCCACTTATGAGACTTCTCGAATCAGTTGTTTGATATTTAATTAACGTTATACCTTTCGTGCCCTAGTACACAGGCTGTTCTAATTTTTTACGACTACTGAGCTGACTCAAAGAGCATATAATCCCTCACGAGCTTAAATTCCACTTACAACGAATTAAGAGGCCTTAGCATTTCTTGGCTGTCAGAGATTGCATCGTCTATTAACACAATTATGTAATGCGGTTATTTCCGTTAAATTTTTTTGAATCCACATTGTATAAGATAGTTTCTATCTGTAGTGGTTAAGTTCCATTTCTCTCATAAGATAGTTCACCTTAGGTTCTTCTCTTAACTTACAATGGTCAGTGTCGTGATTTTAGCGCTAACTTACTTACTAATCAGCTAATATAAGTACGCAATAATTTCAATTAAATAATTAGTACGAATGAAAATTATTATGTCTCAGTTGGTCTTCATCAAAGTTCAATAAGGTTCAATTTTGAGCTCCCTTTATAGAATTTATGTTCTTAGAATTTGCTTGACTATGTAACTCTCAATGTGAAGATCATATAGTACGCAAACATCTATCCTAACACTTCTAAATCTCTAGTTAGTCTTAAATTGAATTTTATAATAAATATATTATAGCTCGAAGCTAAAGAATCTGTTCGTCGTCAGTATGTAACGAAATTAATTCTTAAACTGAAAATGTTAAAAAATGGGTCATTATTGTAAAATATACACCATTAGTGGCGGCCTATACATTGCCTATCCTCTTCCAATATAAGCTTATCGTCATAGGACTTCATGACTATCATATCTGGATTGCATCACAATTCCTATGGTTCAATTTCCTCCTGGCAACATATGCAATCACCATATTATACATAAGTAGGTCTTAAATAGTATCTCGAATGAAATTATTCTTTATAATGTATCTACTGATTAACTGAATTGAAATTGCATAACTGGAACTGTCTTTTTATGACGAAAATTACAACTACCCTACAGGCATCGATGTATGCAAAAGAAAATAACATTGCAATCATGAGTGATTCTCAAAGTAAAGTACAATCCATTATGGGACGAAAGCATTACACAATTCTGATAAAATGTTATCCGATAATTGTGGAAATGTTACATCAACGGGTATTAAACCAAACAAAATTGTAAATGAATTGTTAAAATCAGTGACAAATTAGGGCGTGATCAAGAACTTTTGCAAATTTTCTTTCTTTGTTTTAGGTACGCAAAGCTTTCATAGAGGACCTATTAAAATGTGGCATATTTGTTTCAATAAATATTGTTAGGTATTTTTCGGGATAGTTCTTTGGCAACAGTAAAATTCAACGTCGAAATAACAGAAACAAGAGAAGCAGATGAGTATACTAATCTTACTAAATGCATACGGTCTATTTGATATTGTTGTAGGTTGTCACTAACTTTACGTGACCGTCTTTTCAGACGTGCTTAATAGGCTTGTTGTAGATATTTGTCTCCGTAACGAACTTCTAAGTATGAGTTGTATAATTCTGCTGCTAGTTTTCTGGAATCATTTGCAGGATATTCAAAACTCCTCTGCATAACGCCACAATTAGGGCAGTTGTGTTTTCTCTCTCAGACCATCTGATTAAATCCGATCAAATTTCTTGAGGTATATAGACCATGTGATTTTACCATCAAATATGTAAGGCGATATTTTCGGTTCAGTATGACCTACCTATAGAGTTTTGCACTCTTTAACGTGTAGCAACTCTTTCTGAAATTGCTACTGCATTGTTTCATTAAAGCTATCCCATATACTGTGCACAAGGTTCTGAATAGGTTTTCTATTTACTCTTTAACACTTTCTATGGTTTCAGGAACAGATCCTATACTTATTATCATGTGCTTCTGAGCACTTACTACTTGTTTCTGAACGTTTTTTAAACTTTTCTAAATGATTGCTATTTTAAATCTTAGTGTTAAATTATGTTTCTGCTTTCTGGTTAAGTTTTTGATTTCGTTTCTAATTTGCTTAATATCTACATCATTGCCGTCCTGAGAGACAAAAAATAACAACTGAATCCCTCATTCTGCTGTGGGGTTCTCATCCGATATTTTTCCACTTCTACCAGATTTGTTCGTTTTTCTGGTGTCCATAGTTTCATTGTACGTGTGTTTTCTCTTACTTTACTACTATTTCGATGCTACTATCAAAAGCTAAAGTTCCTATTAACTTCCGAAATTCTTCCAGAAACTCCTACCACTTTCTAAATCGTTCTACACTATTTTTTCTGGAATTGGCATTATTATGAAAAACTAGAAGAGTTTATCAACTTTTGAGGCCCTTTTAGAAAGCTCTTCTATTTTATTCTACTTATTTAGCCTCTCTGTTGCTTCAATCATACTTCTGATACCAGTTATTACGTATCTTTCGAGGTTATTTTTGGCGACAGTCCTTTCTGTTCTTTTATTTACATATAATTCACTATTACAAATATCTCTTAATTGAAACTGATTACTACGATCTTCAAGTATCAAAGTTAGTATCACTAACAATTCTAGATGAAATTGTGCATCAGCTGCTTGTTTTACAATGGAGACTTTTGCGATTTTTCTAGGAGTTTCTTGTTCTTGCTCATAGACCGAGTATATTAACTGCTAAGTTTCATCCCATTATATGTAATGTCACTGTTGTTACATCAAAATAGTATTTTAAGTCATCGTCAAATATGTTAGAAATTATCAACTTATGTACATACATATAAGATTATGTGTTGAAAGCGACTGCTGGGTATCGATATCGAAATTAATATTAAACATGACAATCTAATATTCACGATTTTAAATAATTTATACAGTGAAACCCGCTTATTGAAATACTCATATTGTCCGCCGAAATTATTCCTATATGCGGATTATTCCATTATCCGTTTTTAAATTATTTTTTCTTATTACTAGTAAGTTAAGTATGTATATACATACATACTTCGTATTCTTTATATCTACGATTTTATAATTATAAAACTGACTTCATTATGATACTGTAAATTTATGTTGCTATTTTCATAAAATGTATTTAAGAATACATACAAAAGAAATAAAACACATTTCCGCGTAATACATATTTTTTAATTGATACTATTTTTTTTATTTCAAACTCTACACATCGTTAACAAAATAATCTGTAATTTTATTTTGTTTTATTTCTTTACACAAAATATCAGTGATTTGGTTATCTAATGCATAGAAATGTGCAAAATTACAATCAGTTTTTGATTCTAAAAAACGACGGATAGTGTCACATGCTAATTTCACTTCTTGAGATAATCGAGTATCCTTTGAATATGTATTTTCTTCTGCTTCTTCTGTTTCATCATCTTGTTTGCACAATTTTCGTCTGATTCTTCAAAAACAGGTAAATTGTCATCAAAAGAAATGAAAATGGAAAAATTTTCCTCTGTTATGGCATTCGGAAGTGGTTTTTCGATGTTGACAATTTCTTATTCCTCTCCTTTAATAAACTGACATTTTACGAAACAATTTAAAATAGAGCTTGACTGAATTTTATCCCACGCTTTATTCATCATGTGAACAGCAGATAAAATTGTTAGTTTTCGAGATAGGCCAATTGCAACTTCAGTAGATGACGGCTCATAAAAATCAATTCTAGAAATAATTTTCCTTATTATTTCCTTTCTATAATATCTCTTAAAAAGAGACCCTTGATCCAAGGGTTGAATTATAGATGTTGTGTTTGCCGGCAAATAATGTAGTTGCACATTAGTCAAACGCACATTTGGCTTGTGATCTGAGCAGTTGTCCATAAACAGCAAAACTTTCTTATTTGATTGTTTCATTACCTTATCGAAGTTTAAAAGCCAATCTTTGATCAGTGCTGCTGTCATCCAAGCATTTTAGTTTGAAGTATATTTCACAGGCAAAGATTTTACCCCTTTAAAACTCCTTGGGCTTTTTGACTTACCAATAACAAAGAGCGGCAACTTATGACTTCCGTCAGAATTGACGCACATCAAGGGTATTCGGTCTTTTGCAGCTTTACCTCCTACAGTCTTTTCTCCGTGAAAACAGAAGGATCCGTCAGGAATAGTGCGATAGTATAAAGCGGTTTCATCGCAGTTATAAATGCAGTCTGGCTTATAATCTTTTAATAAAGACGGTAAAACCTCACTTATCCACGTATTTGCAGCAACTACATCTGCGTCACTTGCGTCACCTACAATTTTTTTGAAAGAAATTCGGGAACGACTTTTACATCTGGTAAACCACCCATTTGTTGCTTGAAAATTTACACTACCCAGATTTTGTGCAATCTGTTCTGCTCTTTCCTTCAAAATGGGTCCGCTAAGTGGAACTTTACGCGCTCTTTTTTCCATAAACCAATGATTTAAAGCATTTTCTACGTTAGCATTCTTCCCGTTGCGTCTTCGTGTTTGAGTAGATTTAAAATTATCACGCCAATCACTTAAAATACTGTCTTTTCTTTTTAACAATTTGCTTACTTGTGCTTGAGACACACCAAATTTTTTGGCAACATCTGACTAACTGAAAGTTGTTTCTTCTAAAAACTCAAGCAATTTTACTTTTTCCTTCAGAGCAAGGTCTTTTCTTTTCAAGTTTGTCGAAGAAGCTATTTTTCACTCACTTTCGATTGCAATATGCTTTTAAAACCTCCGAAAAAATTTTTATTGTGTGTATGTAATTCGCACAGAATTAACCAATATCTAAATACTGTTTAAAATCACTTAGGTTCAAAATTTTATTGCAATACATAATTATCCGAAGATTATCTGTAATTATGTACATAATAGCTTTCTAAAAGTAAAGTAAACATTCATAGTAACTTTTGGTTTACATCCACCTTTAGTTAAGCAGATAGAGAAATTTATTCTTTTATGAAGACAAAATCGCATTAATGTTCTTAGAAAAGCCATTCCTTTACCCAATATATTCTATTAAAAAATATTCTTATAACCGAATAATTTTGTTAATACTTAAAGGGAAATGGTTTTGTTCTTGAGATTTTAATTCCTTTAATCGATATATTCTATTAAGAGGGTTTCCAATAAACGGCTTTCACTGTAATTGTATATTATTAAAACACATTTTAAATACTAAAATATTTTATGAAAAATATATTAAAAATAAATATCTTGTTTAAATTTATTATTTTTAACAGACAAAAATTCAAAAATTGTTCATCGCTTCTTTTGAAATAACTCGTATAACACATCTTTTTTTGTATTATCATTGAAGCTCTGGCGTTATTACGTATACTTCCATTTTATATCAACCGTAATGCACTTGTGTCACATAGTGTTCACTTGTAATTCACGCGTCTTTTTAAGACATTTCCACCATCTCACATTTCTCCATCATCCATTTCTTTTCCTCACACATTAGAGACAATAAGTTTCCACGCTCTCACGTAGCGTCGATTACCTAACATTTTTCTTTTCTGTAGCGCATCCCACATTCCAAATTATTTTCATACTTCAACTAGTCGACGAAATCTTAATATTATTAAATTTCGAAGGTTTTCCTCTTTCAACATTGATTATTAGAAAATATGTTTCAAATATTACACCACACCTCCTACATAACTATAAGTTACACTTGTCGTCTAATGAAAAAGTAGACCTGATACATAAGTAGACGAATTTGAATTTATGGTATTTTTATGCTGCTTCTTACATATAACCAGACCTCCTTTAAAAATAATAGATGTCTTAATTGTACGATTTTGGTGCTATGTAAGCCATGACATTAAAATAATCAATATAATCTCTCTGTTTGTCAGTATTGTTCACTATTTCAATGACAAAAATATATAATTTGTTTAGAATGTCAATAATTTCATTTAATATTAAAAAATATAAGTTAAATATTGGAAGCCTCTCCTCCTAGTATAATGCTTTCACAAAGTTTGCTGTTAATCTGTGTTTTATATGTAACTCGGTAGTATTCTGAATATTTAACTATTATGGAAAAAAATTATCTCTTTTTGATCGATCCTCAGCTCGCAAAGGAACGATCCATAAATAAAGATTGTAATAAATAAATTGATAATATTTTATTATCAATTTATTGCAGAAGCAAAACGTGTAAGAATTAGTAAAAAAATTGGTATCTGACAATATGTAGGTGTTCTTGCGTGTGTATATGTATTCCTGGAGGGGGCGTATTGTATATCGTGGCCACGATATGCGCTGAACCACGTGAGCACTATAGAAATTCACGGCTAATCATCAGGCAGAGCGATTCTATGATTAATTCTGAATCGACAATCCTAATAGAGAAATGTTTTATTGCAATTAGTTAAGACATACAAATTTCTTAAAAGAAGTATAGATAGGCATGATATTACAAAATACGAGTTCTGTTTAAGGCTAACGAAGATATAATAATGATAATGAACGTAAATGCTGAAACTGGTAGGCATTGGTTTGAAGGCAAAGCTGTAGCTCTTGTATTAGTCATATATACTTTTTCCTTTAAAAACCCCAAACAAAGAAGTCAAAGGGATTCATTTCTGGTGAACTTGTAGACCACATTGTTCCATTTCCCCCAATCCACCAATCTGGAACATGTTCGTTCAACCATTTAATGTTGTAATTCAGCATTATGAGCTGGTAACCCATCGGATGATGACCCAAACTATCGATTGTTGCATTATTTGTTTGTAAAAATATACGAAAATTTTGAACCCTTTTTCGCGAATTTTTTACATTGAACGCGATCATTCAACAAAGAACAATTATCTTATTAGTTCAAAATCAAAACGTTTTTAAAATTGTATTATTGGTTAAGTCTACAATATTGATCAGAGAAGAGACCAGGCATGGGTAAATATGTTTATGAGAGAAATACGAACAAATTTGTTGACTTTTACGTATATAGCGACATTAGAATGATATGAGACGGGAAAATTTAACTAAAAAACAGGATACAAAATATTCAGTCTGGAAATTGCGTCGTTCGCTGTTATTCTAATGCTATCTTAATTATGGAAAACTTTTATTCGTTCAAAAAAAGTGACTCATTGCTAAATTAATGAAAATGTCTTTAATTCTTTTCATTTATTCGAATACGTAAATTACACAGATAAGTAATAAAAATAAATTACCAAATCTTGAGATATTATTTCAAAGAATTTGTCGCAGGATTTTCAAACCTCATTTTCCTCAAATAGCGTACGATTTTATATTTTATGGAAGCTTTAAATCAAGAAGCGCCTCCTGTTTATCTATTTGTAGAAATTTTAAACCCCGAAAGTCGACCACAGTTTATGAGCATTCCGGAAATTATAGATTCTTATCTTCAGAGAAGTTATCCTCGATCTAAGAAAATGTGGTACAAAACATTTAAGCGTTATAAATTGAATCCTAATGTACATCTATATTCTGAATACATCAATTCAAGGTGTTAAAATTATTTTAAACACTGGCTTTTCTATTAAATATGTTTGCAGTTTTTAAAACTGTTTCATTTATTTTATAATATATATTTAATTTTTAAATCAAATGGCATAGATGTAAGGTTTTTATTTTAGAAAATACTATGTCTGATATAAACTTGTTATTTAGAATATTTACAAAAATATTTGCAAAAAGTGAAATAGAAGCAATTATGAATTATAATTGGAAATCTTAAAATTTTCGATTTCATTTGAGTTCCGGCGAATCATTTTTCTTTATTCTTAAAAATATAATCAAAAAGTACGAGTATAATGAAATATTTTCCCCAAGTATAGTATACAAAAGAAGATAGTATGAATCACTAGAACCCAGGTACCAATTCACACAGTGCATAAATAGCTATGCCTTAGCAGAATATTTAACATGTCATTAGTCAATATGCAAAGATTCCAAATTCATTCCAAATTCGAACGTATTTCAGTCTCAGTTCTTTCTTTTCTACCGTATGCAGTTGAGACGTTAGGGAATGTCTTTGACAGCATATAATTATGTGCTTTTACGATATTAAACTGAAAAATTCTAAATTTTCCACTTATATATATATATATATATATATATATATAGTGGAAAATTATATATGTACATATATATATATATATACATATATAATGACTTCAACAGATCTGTTCATTTCCATTTCTATATAATGTAACATATTATGTCTATGATTCCGTCTAGATAAAAAGCAAACCCGGATAATTTTTCTTTAACATTAACCGATTTTTTATACTTCATAGCTTAAAAAGTAAACCATTATTTTTGCAGTTTTTTACGCGGTTTTCCAGTACATGCTGTAAGTTAAAAAGTTTCAAATGAGGACTTCACGAAATTCTTCTTGTTAGAACCAAGTGTACTTGGTTTAAAATTTGTTTATATCCGTTCTTTATTTTTAACGGAAAATCGACAGTTTTTTTGTGTTTGGTGTCTTCAACGATTTAAGTGATCGCGTTTTGAATTGGTACACATAAATCTAATTAAGAAGTATTCTTTATGATATCAACGAAATTTTATATGATAACCGTAGAAAATGTTGAAAAAACTTTGAGCAAATGCAACTGAACCACCAGCCATTTTTGTATAATGTTGTAAGTATATTAAAAGGGTACTGTAAGCTCAATATATTAATAATATAAGCGTGACAGAAAAATACATTTCTGCAGTTGGTTTCACATATAAATTGAACAAGACTTGTAGTGCTTTTTGTATCTTTAACAACGTGTGAAACTGTTTTTTTATTCATATTTCACTGTTTTGACTTTATAGATGTTAAGAATGATATATCTACTAAAAATAATAAAAAGAAACATAATGCGATCTTACTAATATTTTATTGCAAATCTGATTCCATCAATAACTTGTTAGAATCTACATGACTAATTAAATTATCAGGACTAATTTCTTCACATGCACAATATTCCGCAGTTGTTCAGAATTTTGTGGTATGAAGTTTTTCTTGTAAATTCTGTTGACATTTATATCCCATATATTTTTAATTGGACTTAAATGCGGATTATTGGTGGGCTAAGGCAGAACTACGATGTTGTTATTTGTAAATTATTGTTTTTATTCACTGTAGTTACTTTATGTACA
>JAVIWB010005665.1:0-78569 GCA_031893035.1 Dermolepida albohirtum | reverse complement strand
TTGCTGCGCATAACCGGTTCTGCACTTGCCGAGCATAGACTAGAAACCGGGCACCATATTCAGTTTAATTCAACCAAGATCCTATCCCGCACTAACCACTTCTATGGTCGCAAAATCCGTGAAACTATAGAGATCTTTAAGCACCCCAATAATCTTAACCGCGATGATGGCTACCCCCTACATAACGCTTGGCAATCCTGCATCTCTAATCGACCCAACCGTAACCGTAACGCTCCATTGACCCATGACCCATTATCCATATATAAACACGTCCCCCATCGACTTACACCAGTTTCAGTGCAGTAGTTCAGCCCTGAAGATGTCCCATACAAATGGGTACGAAACGTCGGCAGATATACTAGTGACGCGGTTCCAGCCCGGAAACCCAGAAGCTTTCGGTATTTAGTTGACTAAAAAAAAAAAAAGAAAAGGGTCTCTTTTGACGTACAATAGGCTAATAGATCAAGAACTCTTTATTAACTAGGCACTTAAATAATTGAATGGACGCTAATTCATTTATGAAGGTAAAGTTGGTAATTAGTAGATAAATTAAGAGTTATCTAATCTTTAATGAGTAATATCTAGACAGGGTGCGATAATCCAACAAGCCCATTAATTAATTTATGGCTGTGAATATACCAATTTTGATTATCAATGCTGTCTGACGAGTCAATAATTAATAAATTCTAAGAAATAAATTAATAGATAATTATGTAATCGCCTTCTATTAACTAGCTCGCTCTTAAATTTATACTAGGACTTAAATGTCATAAAAGCGGATCTAAACGCTCTTAAAAGATCCTGTAAGTTGACTGAAGGGTAGCATATAAAAAGTAAGATAATAGTAGTTACAAACGTATTTGCCAGGCTTTACTACTTCAATTTTTCGGTGTGTCGGATCTTAGCGAGAAATCAAGTGACTTCGTTACCCCTTACGACTGCAGATTAAGCTCGGACATCTTAATCAGATGAGCACAAGATCTTCGTACATACATTAACTCCGTTCGATAATTAATGAGCTACCATAAATTGGGCAGGTAAAAAACCCTCACTTTTGAGGGTTAACAAAATTAATATCATCGCTTCAGTAAAATGCCAATACTAATCCAATTACAATTTTTCAACCACGTGGTTGAGGTTAATCAACTTATCTGATCAATACCATAAAGTCGATAAATTAATCGATCGGCATAAAATTTTCCAACGTATACGTTGCTTGAATTGTAATAACTATTCCAATATAAAAATGTACGACCAGTAATCTCAAGTTGAACTTCTAATGGTAAAAATAAGGGTTGATTTCTTAACTAGATACTCAGCAGTTTACAGTTAACACAATAGGACAGAGATGGGGAATGCACGACCCTCAGGTCGAATGCGGCCTGTGTAAATATTCTGTGCGGCCTTCTGCTTCTCGAAGAGTGTTAACTACGGTAATAACAGCTTGATAGGTAGTAATAGCAGAAATGTCACTTTCCGTTTACTACGGCTTTAACAGCTTAGCTCTAAGCGCGCTGTTCAACAATAGTAATACATTGTTAAGGTTGCGATGCACACTTGCTGGGCAGAATTCAAAAAATTGAGATTACTCTCTACGTACTAAGCGCGCCCTTAGAGCGATCCCATCAGAATAAGCCTGCCGAACTACTGCTGCTAACATAATTTTTTAGTGTCCCCGCAACATTCATCTTAAATCCACAAAATTGCCCATTCCTTTTGATAAAAAAAGACACTATTATTAATATTTACTTCTTAACAATAAATAAAACTTGCACAAATAGGTACAAAAAGAGGAAAATATATAGTTACAATTACGAAGAAAAAGACGAAAATACATAGGTAAAATATCTCAAATAAAAATACATGAAGAAGTATAACGAATAAAATATTAAAAAATAACCAGCAAATCAAAATAAATCAATAGAAACCATTCACTTATTTAATTAGATCAGTTATTAAAACTTATGTAATTTAATTAGTTTATTATTTTTGTGTATTTATTTATGTAAACATAAGACAAACGATATATTATTATTTTTTCATGTCGAGCACGTAATTTACCTGTTTTCTAACTTCGGCTGTACTTTTTCCTACTTCTCTATAGTTACACATTTCGTGAAACCGCTAAATATTAGATTTCAAGAAAATTCTCCAAATCGAAATACATCAAAGTAAAGTAAATTGTAAGAATGCCCTGATT
Source organism: Dermolepida albohirtum (assembly GCA_031893035.1). Taxonomy (NCBI): domain Eukaryota; kingdom Metazoa; phylum Arthropoda; class Insecta; order Coleoptera; family Scarabaeidae; genus Dermolepida; species Dermolepida albohirtum. The sequence goes on along the minus strand of JAVIWB010005665.1, from coordinate 76,369 downwards.
GTAGATAATGATATCAGAGGATATAGCAATAGATGCGTTCACAAAATATAGGCAATAAAAATAGAATAATTTTTATTCTCCATTCCCTTATTTGACAGGATTCCGCGTTCTCCCCACGCCAATCTCTTATTCCCAGCCATTCAGGGAAATTCACCGCGATTGGCAGGATTGCTATTGATTCAGTTCATTCTAGTCTGCTATTGCCACCGCTCATTGTCACGTTGTAGTATTGCATACGATCGATTGCTAATATCGTTGTTATTGTAATTAATTTATTTTATCCATCATGTCAAATTGTAAGAGAAGAAAATAGAACATTTAATGTGGAATGGGAGTTGGAATTTTTCTTTACTTCTGTGAAGCATAAAGTGATGTGTTTTTTCTGCAATACATTTTCAACTACTTCGAAAAAAGTGAATGCAAAAAGTACTATTCGACTCATAAAGAACATAAATATTACATTTTAGAACAGGATTCTCGACAAGCTATACTTGAAAAATTAAAAAGGGAATGCATCAAGAAAAGACGTCTTTTAGTGGTTTTGTTAACAAAAATACCACTGCAGTTAATGTTACTTACAAAATAACACATCGTATATTAGTAAAAAAAGACAAACAAAAATTTAGTGACGTCGAAATGATTAAAGAATGTGTTGTTAAAGTAATGGATACCTCAGATCCTAACAAAACCGAAAGTGCAAATAATTGTCTCTTTCAAGAAGAACTATTACAAATTGGCAGCACGAATTAAAAGAACCTCTTGGGCTGGAAAACTCACTGGAAGAACTCGTGGAGTTGACATTTTCGAAAACTTTAGAAAGATATTCTTTCAATTACAATTAAATGTAAATAATGTAATCAGTGTCTGCGCCGATGGCGTGCCTTCTATGAAAGCTAAAAAAGAATGATCCATCAGTTTCCAAGGCGCTCTGAAGAAAGCATTGCGATCGTTAATTATATTCGTGTAAATGAATCCGATTTTCCTTATTACTGCAAGGTTCGCTGGCTGTCAACAAGACAGGTTTTGATAAAAGTTTTAACTTTACGACGACAAATTTTAAAACTTTTTCAGAAATATTGCATTTTTGTCTGATATCATGACAAAATAAAAATTTTTAAATATTTGCCTGCAAGGTAAACCGAAGCGTATATATGAAATGTTTCAAAAGATCTAAGCGTTTCGAAAAAAATTAACATTTTTCCAGACATTGCTGTCTCGATCGGATATATATGCAGAACACTTTCCGGAACTAGCTAATATGTCTTAAATTCTACAACAGAAGAATATACTGAAAGATTTTCAGATTTTGATGAGCCCATTCCTGCTATGAAGCCGGTATTTGAGTCACATTTAGGAGATATATGTATCTGAGGCTCCTACGGAACTACGAGTGGACTTATTTGAATCAGGGGAAGACAATATCCTCAGATCTCTTTTTAACGCTAAAAATGATCCCATACAAATATGGAAAAAAATGCTGTTGAATGTCCATGCTTACGAGATAATGCACGCCGTTTACTTTCTTGCCTTGGAAGTACTTACTGCTGCGAGTCAACATTTTCTCTCACGACAACAATTAAAATTAGTTTAAGAACACAAATTACAAATAATCATTTAGAGGATCAATTAAGGCTGCGCGTTACGAAGCTTCATCCAAATATTCAATTACTTTCAAGCAAGAGACAAATGCAAATATTCAACTAAATTAAATCTAAGATATTATTTATCTATTTTCTATTATATTTCTTTTTAACGTAATAAATTTATTTAAAAATACTTCTAGTGTATTATTGTTATCTGAAAATGCATTTAAATATGTAGTTATTTAATAAAACTTAATCAGCCCCCTTTGTTACTGCCTAATTTGAGTGTGGCCTCTAATGGTAAAAAGGTTCCCCACCTCTGCAATAGGTCGTTCAGTTATGAGTCATCCCTAATATCGGACCAGAAACTGGCAATAATTGCAAATTACATTCCAACTATATTTATATGTGAATTACATTTTAATTATTTGGATAATAATCTTCAAATATATCCCAATATATTCAAAAAGTCCATATTCGCTTGTAGTAAATCAACTTTTAAAGAAAAATCATCAGTATCAATATAAAGGTAATATCGTTGATTTTCTTATATTTAATTGAACCCTTCACGCGTGGGATTACAGTATTTGGCGAAATTAGTTCATAGTCACCACATTCCTCCATCCTTCACCTTCTACACTGACTGTATCAATAATTGGTGTTAAAGGTTCGTAAAAATAAAGATTCATATCTTTAGTTACTTATACAACGAGATTTTAAAATAATTAAAATATTTAATTTTAAAATTAAACTTCGACAACAGCAGAAGTAGCACAATGTTCAATTGAGAAGTTATTTACTTGTTTATGACATATTCTGAACATTTTGAAGTATATTTTACATTAAACGTTACTACTTAATCTTTAAAGTTACTTGTTCCTTCATTTTCGTACATGCAATACAAGTAACATAATATATAGCTTAAATCTATTTTAATTATTTAAAACTACAATAAATGTTGATTGTGTTGACAACAATAATAATAATAATAATAATGTTCTTTATTATCCAACAGATGTATATATCCACTTAAAGGATAATTATACAATAAATTAAATGGCAATGCATGTTTGTAAGAAAAAAAATGTATGTACACACACACACATATATATATAAGTAATATTAGATTCTCTATGAATCTATTGAGTAGTTTATAGTTTCTTTTCGGAAAACATCAATTTCTATATTAACATTATTCCTAATTAATAGGTGTTCAAAGCAGGCAAATTGTCATTGACATCACAGCAGATTCAAATCATAACATGCAACCAAAGATGATCTTTCAGTTTTCTTATCAATTGTTTGCCTAGTTTACCACTAACAAAAGTAAGATACGAAAAAAAGTTGAACTTTATTGAGAATATCGCGAAATACAATGGTTTTGATTCAGAAATAATCGATGGATTAATTAGGAAGGCTAACGTAAGAAAGACAATTCGGGATACCACATGTCTGTCACCTCGAAGCTATAGAGACAAGCATTTTATATGTATACCTTTTAACCCTTTGAAGAAAAATTTTAATATAGCTTTTAAAGTTTCACTAACTGCATCAAATCTCTTTTAGGAAATGCAAAAGACAAATCGAGGACAACAAAGAATCGGTAATTTACGGCATTAAATGTCTAGATTGCAATAAACAATACATCGACCAAACAAAACGATCGATAGAAACCCAGTATAAAGAACATATTACGCACATCAAATTCAATCGGGCAGAAAAATCCGGTTTAGTAAAACACGTGTTGGAAAGTAATCATAGTGTAACCACGGATTATTTGCATTTGATAAAGAACGTGTGTAATTATCACGAATTAAATACGTATGAAAGTATGTACATTTTGAAGAATAATGGGCATGTGTTGAACACTGACTTGGGGCCTACCCATAAGTCATCTCTCTTTGATCTTTTATACGGTAGGCAAGAGAAGGCGTTATAAACGCACGCAGGTACCTTAGTTTAGGATAGTTTAAGACTAGAATACAATTTTCTTTAAAATTATGTGAGACGAATATACAGTGTGCGTTTTGGTTTTCGACAGTACAGATAGTACTACAGATATGTACATGATCTAAATGCTTCAAATTTATTTATTTTCATTTACATGTTAATAGTTTGGATAAAAATCTTCATATATGCCGTTCCAAAATTCCATGTTCCCCTGTAATAAGTTAACATTCAAAGATGAACCTTCAGTGTCAATATGAAGGTAATTGAATTGATCTTCACGAACAGGTTCCCATGTGTATGCAAAACCTTCAGGGGTTGGATTTCCATATTTTGCAAAGTTAGTCCACATTTCTACCATATTTCTCCAAGCCAAATCAGCGACACTTCCTGTATCGGGTTCAGGTAGGTCATCATTATGAAATAGATATCCCATTTCGTCTCCATGGGCAGCACCTAAACATTAAAATGTTGCTCTTATTTAAAACGAAAATAATTGATTCAAAAACTACACATCCATTCAAGCTTCATTATTTTCATAATAAAAATACCATTAGCCTGAAATTTTTACTATTCTCTATTAACGCAGGCTGGAACATTTACTGCGTATTAATAGTATAAAAATACAAATTCTGGTACATTCGACATATAAACATAGGAAATAAAGACTTGAAGAACAATTCTACAAAAAGAGAGAGAAATAATAACGAGAAGTAAAGAACGAATAAAAAAGAGATTTAAGATTCAGGATAAGAAATTAGAATAGCACAGAAAGTTATGAGGAAAGACAGAAACACACAGTAGACAAAAACACAAAAAAAAAGAAAATAATATAATTACAAGAAATTAAAGATTTGGAAAATAGGTACTAGATTTAAAATAAAAATTTCATTAAGAGAATTTACTGTGCCAATGCCATAAGTGAAATTTGATCTTAAAATTAAGAAGACATGTGTGTTGTATAGTTTTTAAAGAAAGCAAAAGTAAAGAAGAGTCAAAGAATTTTTAAGACTTTTTTAAAATTCTACAAAGAACCGCAGCATCATATAGATGCAAATAAATTTTTAACAAGACGGGTTAGAAAATCTTGTGAAATAGAAACGTAAAGTACTAGATGGAATATTAGGAGAAAAAGCGGATCTCAGATTTGAGAGGAGGGCAAATAAAGAGAGCTTGAAATTTATTAGACGGATATAACTTTACTAGGATCAGAATATATTAAAAAACGGAAGAGCAGAATTTTCAAAACAATTTTGAATTATAGAAAAAGATTAGGTAGACAGAGGAACAGTAGTGGGAAGTTATGATATTAGATAGTTTTATTTCTCGAACTATTATATAATCAATGGTAAATGGATAAATTTGTACAAATGAATGAGTGAGAAAAAACTGATTCTCATAATTTCTTAACGACATTTAATGTAGATCAAAGTATATATATATATATATATATATATATATATATATATATAGGTTTTATGTGCAAAACGAAGGTAGTCCTATATTTAATAATATTGGATGATTCATGACAATGACATGATAATATATTTGGAATGTATAAGCTTGTATTAGTAATTTGTCTGACAGAAATCAAGAACTGTAAATACTATCTGCTTCTGGGTTTCCGGGCTGGAACCGCGTCACTAGTATATCTGCCGACGTTTCGTACCCATTTGTATGGGACATCTTCAGGGCTGAACTACTGCACTGAAACAGTTTCAGTGCTCTGACTATCATCTGTTTCGATCTCTGCAGAACTCTCTCAATGGAATTAAGTTGGTTTCAAAAGAAGCCTGTGAAAACTACTTGATTCAGTTTTTCGACCAGAAACCACAGAAGTTTTTCACCGATGGGATCATGGATCTACCAAAAAAATGGCGAAACATTGTCGATAATAATGGAGCATATTCGGTTTAAATGAATTCGTCCACGCGCCATGCGGGGACCAGTTGAATTTTACTGAAAAAACGCCACGAACTTTTTCCCAGACCCAATATTATTTCCCCCGACGTTAATAGGAAATAAGTTTAAACAATTTGCGTCGCGTATCAAAATTTTTGAAAGACAAAAACATTAAATGTGTTAATACACTATTACACAATATATTAACACAAGAATTGTTGAGTGCACTATAACATTTGTAAAGAAAATCTCAGATTTGTATTAAAATAATAAATAACAAATACAGGTTCGATATAACACATTCGAACTAACCTTGAAATTGAGCTTTGTTAGGATTACTATTTTTGCTATTCAATTCAGTGTCAACGCTAAAATAGTAGAAATAAATCGGTTGTGTAGCAGTTTTCACTTGTCCAGTAACGGCTCTGTAATGACCATAAAGAAACTGAAAATCTGTATCCAATTGAACGTCACGTAAAATATCGTCCCCGGCTGTCTCTTCGCCATCATAGTAAAAATCTTTAATTCTCTGAATTATATCTTGTTCTGGGTCTGAACCAGACTGAATTTGCAAATCTGGAGGAATATATGGTGCTAAATTTTCTATGGGAGATTGTACACCTAAACCTTCCAGATTATTAATACCATTTAAATAAGGAACTTGATTAAATTCTCCAGATTTAATAATTTCAATTGGTCTTCTTTCCATAAATCCTGGTTCATTGGTAGCTATTTCTACTACTGGTCTAAATATGTGTGGATAATCTGCAGTCAAGACCTTAAATATTAATAAAAGACTTTTACAGAATTTAACTAATAATATACTTTCATTACCTTTTGGGCAGCAAATACTTCGTCCGTTGGCAGTTCCTGTAGAGATCCTAACATTTCAGTCCAATTATCTGTTTGAATACCCAAGTAATTGGCTGCTTCAACTGCAGTATTTCTAATATAGCCAATAGCGTCAGGAGTAAAAACAGTACCACTTTCAGAAATTGCTTTTTTAAATAAACCTTAAAATATAAAACAAAAACACGGTGTAGAAATGTAACTACGTAAACCTTAAGTCCCTTGTAAAATATAGAGAATATAGCCAGTAAATTGAAGGATTTGTTTTACCTGCTGAAAATGATGACAACAAATGGTAATACCCACATAGATCCAGCGCTCTCGCCGACAAGCACTACGTTATTGGGATCACCACCAAAATATTCAATATTTTCGCGAACCCATTTAAGAGCCATTGCCTGATCTTTTAAAGCCGCATTTCCAGTTATGCCAAGATTTGGATGGTCCAAACTAATAAATCCTAAAGGTAAAGACAAATATTTCAAATATTTTGACTACACGATCTTTTAAGATTTCGTATAATTGATCCTAATTACACAATACTATAATAATAATGCTTTATTTCATATGATACGTGAGCACAAATGAAGAAACAGAAAATTCTTCTTTCTAACAAATATAATATTAGTAATTAAAATAATCCTCTAATGAGCGGGGTTTCAAATTAATTAAAAATGAATACTTTTAAACAAATCTGTCTATGAAAATTTAGTAAATTTGTTACAGATGTGCAGACACGAATAATAAGCATTCTTTTAACTTAAACTTATTCTGTGGAATAGAAACAAAGAATTCTTAACATGTGGACGTGCATTATACTCGTGAGTAGAGTTAGTAAATTTACTTTAAAATCAAAAAAAAAACAAGATTATATATATATATATATATATGTGTGTGTGTGTGTATGTTCGTGTGTGCGTGTGTGTAGTACATACGCATACGTACGAACACGCACAAATATATATTGTATATATATATATATAGTATATAGTATATATATAATATGAATACCCGCGTTGTAGGTGATGGTTGGTCCTGAAAAGAACCTCCTTGATGATCTTTCGAGGAAATTCTATAAATATAAGACTTATCACCTACGGAAAACGACGTGACTTCATATTGCAGCCACAAAAGATGATAATAAAAGTAAAAAGCGGCACGTACGTTGATAGTTACAAAAACTACATCCTTCGTTAATAACAATTTACCACCAAATACACTTTCCCAACCAGCCCCTCCAGAGAATGTTCCACCATGTATAAATACTATGACTGCTTTTGCAGTAACATTTTCAACCGATATCTATAAACAATTTAGTTAAGAACTGACACTCAGATTTAAGAAATAAAGAACTTACACTTGGTGTGTAAATGTTAAGATATAGGCAATCTTCTTGACCGATGCCACTTCCTCCTCCAATTGATTGTTTACATGGTGGCATTTCCTGTGTGGCATCCCTTACGCCTTCCCAACTTTCTGCAGGCACTGGTGCCTGAAATATAATAATAGTTAGCATGTTTATTAAATATGGAATAAGAAAAGCCTAACATTCCTAGACGACTACGAAGATTGTTAACCTAGCAACACAGAGTCCAGGAATGTAGTTTTTCCTACGAGAACTAAATATTATTTTTCGGCAGTTAGTTCAAAAATCAATAAAAATTAAAATATTTTGACAAAACAAGGCTTATTCACAAATAAATGATAGCTTGAAATTCTGAATAAAATTGGTTGTATAACTATAGGAACATATTAATCTTTAACTGCCAAACTTAAATTATAGAAATGTAATTATCTGTTATCTGCTTCTGGGTTTCCGGGCTGGAACGGCGTCACTAGTATATCTGCCGACGTTTCGTACACATTTGTAAGGGACATCTTCAGGGCTGAACTACTGCAGGGCTGAACTACTGCACTGAAACTGTTTCTGTGCAGTAGTTCGGCCCTGAAGATATCCCAAACAAATGGGTACGAAACGTCGGCAGATATACTAGTGACGCGGTTCCAGCCCGGAAACCTAGAAGCAGATAGCATGGACCACGACCGCGGAAGTCTACGTACCAAGTGTAATTATCTGTTTTCGAAAATGCAACTTATAATAAGTAAAGAAGTTAAAATTATGAATGATGATGTATTTTCCATTTTTTAATTAGTAAGTGCTGCCTCATTAGAATTACTATCAAAAAATTTAGAGAAAAATGCAAATATGAATATAATCGTTTTATAAACTATCACTAGAATAAAAATACAAGCTACTTCTCTGAAAATGTAATAGTGTACTTCTTAGAAGTTTGTTCAATGCTGAAGTTATCCCTTGCAATTAAACACGATGTATGTGTAGATATGTATATCTATGTAGATCATATTCAAAACTTCGATATTTGTTGAAACAGCTGCCGTAAACTATAAAGTAAAAAAATCAAAGATTTTAACAAAGAAAGAAATCAGCAAATTCATCATGAAGTCCCAGACAAAGAATATAGATTACTATTGTTTTAGTATTAGAATTTTCTGGGACATGAATTAGTCCGAATGGTCCTAAAAAGTATAGAAGACCTAGAATTTAAGATTTTAATTAGTATATCTGACTCGAAAAGTAACAAACCAACATCATTTGTAGTTAATGAAGTTTACTTGAATTTTGTGCTACTTGCGTTAAGACAAAAAAATATGGAGTGACCGTTTCTTATTAAAATTCCATATCGGAAAAAGCTATGGACAAATAATAAGAATACATCAATTTAGAAAAATGTCTAAAATACAAAAGGTACTAAGAAAATTTTGCAATACGGCTTTGTTTGTTTAATTTTTTCAAAGCAATTTCCTCTACAGTCAATACACCTCTCCATCCTCCGACACCAATCTTTAAACTAGTTCTGCCAAGTTTCACTAGGGAGTAAAGCACACTCGTTATCCCAAGCCAGCTGAAGGTCCTCATCACTGGAAAACCGCCTCCCTTTTAGCTTCATTTTCACATGCGGGAACAGTGCAGAGTCACAGGGAGTAAGATCTGGACGTGGTCAAATATTCGGTGCAGGCTTTGGCGCGGTGAGCTGGAGAATTATCGTGATGGAGGAACCAGGTGTCCATTCTTGACTTTGGCCGCAGGTTCTTCATAGATCCAATGACTTTAGGCAGGCACTGTTCAGTATTCCACTTAGCTGTGACTTATTAAACTTTTTTAGCATCTCCCGGCACGGAGCAGACGACACACGTCGTGTCAACTGCTCTTCGGTCAGTCGATGCGGCACCCAGAGAGAACAAAGTTTCTTCACGTGCAAATGATCATGCAGAACCGAACGAATTGCAGGTGCTTTTAGGCCTGAAGTACCCTTCATCTGTTGGTAGGTCACGCGCCTGTCCTCGCCAAGCATTTTCCTCACAGTAATAACGTTTTCCTCCGTAACTGAAGTTCGTGGACTTCTCGGCCTCTCAGCATCCTCCACAGTTTAATTTCCCCTTTGAAATTCTCTATACCAGCTGAATATCGTTGTGCGATGTGGACAAACATCACCTAGTGCAAGAGTCATTTCTTCGAAGCACTGGTCTATGTTTAAACCACGCAAGAAATTATAACGCAAAACTGCCCTTATCTCATTTCGTGACCACGATGCCATCGCAAGCACTTTACACTTTACACTACACTGCTAATGAATAACTGAGCCCGACATGGCGCGGCAGCTACTATGCACGTATGAACATGTCTCAACATGCAGCAACTAGCAGCTTCCTACGATTCATTATTGCGTCATATTGTAAAATGTTTTAGTACCCTTTGTAGTTAATTTCTGCTTATTTAAATTTGTTAAATTCGACATAGTCTGACCACAGCTTTCGCCGATTTTCTGCGACGATGTTGGTTGTTTCTGGTGCAGATATTATTAATTTAAAATAACGTGGTCGATGATCATGATTAAATGGTGCCGAGAAATATGTCGAAGATTCTCGTAATAAGATAGAGTTGGCATTTATTTTCTATAAGAAATATAATTATAATTTCAAAATTTTCAACAATCAGCAGAAAATAAGTATTATATAGTACAGAATATTTGTCCGAAGTTTACCTAAGTTTAATTTATAAAAATAGGTCCTTTAATAAATGGATAATCAAGTAAAAATGAAATGAAATTTAATCAGTAATAAGAATAACGAAAATACTAAACATTTAAATAAAATTATTTAGGCCATATACACTGCTCAAAAAAATTAATCATTGAAAATCAATTGAAAGTTGGAAGAACACAAGAAGATGTTACTGAAGAGAGCGTAATTTCTAGACTTCGTAATCACTTTTTGGAAAATTGAATGGCTCGCCGAAGACAACCGCAAAGGTGAGCGATAGAAAATACGTTTCATTTTATTGGAAGAAAAAGACGTTTACTAAATATCTTATATAAACTGTGAACAAACATTCTTAGAACAGACAACAGAATTTCGCCGTAAGGAACAACAACAATAGCAAAATACACACGTAATAACACGAATGGCAGTTGAAATTGCCAAAAGACCGAACAGCTTAAATAAAAAAGAAGAGTATGCCTGCCATGTGGAAACTTGTCCAAGCCCATCGACAAATAATAAAAACAGGAACACCTTGAAGCTGAAAGTGTGAGCAAGATAGCTGGATCATGTTGATATAAGTACATCACAAAGAAAACGAACCTGACTGCATAGACAACTATTTAATTGGAAGGTTAATATATTAACTAAATAAAATGGTTTACAACGAAATATACAAACGTACACGAAAATAAGCCAATGCAAATGTAATGTAATCGGAATGAAGAGTTACAATAAAGGTATGCAAATATACACAAACAAAACAAATGCATGTGCCATAAAAAAATTTCGAAATTAAAAGGAACAACGAAATAAAATACACGCATGTTGAAAATTAAACTGATACAAATTGTGTATATACATCACTTGTACTATAATTTAACGAAATTTAAATTTTGTTTCTTGAGGTCGTGTAATTATAGTGACGTCATCGATTATTTTTTTAAATTACACTAATTATTTTTGCTTAAACTAGTAGATAATGTTATATAGTTTTTATCGATATACAAATTTATAAGTATTTCTCTGTAAAATTTTTAAAAAATGACAAAAGAGAAACTGCATGGTCGTATGTGAAATGGTAATAAAAAGTTTTTTTCATAAATGAAATCTATGGAAAAATTGGTTGAGTTTGTTGTTCTTATAGCATATATTTGAAGATGCCTTACATCCAAACTCTTTGAATATAACTCGATTGACTAATATCAGTGCTTTAATTCTAAAAATGTTTTGAATGGCGGTGTTAGTGAGAGCTTATCAGATGCAAACGATTCATTTTTTGAAAATAAGAATTCCCCTTTAAGCAGAACTAAACTCACAAACAAAAACCAGCGTTTTAGTTGGCGAAATAGATCACTATTTATATTCGTAGATCAGTGTCTATAAACGAATTATTAGACCCATCTTAACGTATAAAGACCCCATATAGATGAAATCCCATTACTGAAAACTGGAGCAACTTCAAAACAAAACCCTACAAACAGCACTGAATGCATATTGGCATGTTCTAAATATATAGAGATATACCACGAGTCAACACAGTAACACTAAAATACACATAATGAAACTTTCTAAAAGTTTTTATAATACCATAAAAAAGCGCTGCTGTCACGAATCTACGTATGATCACTCAAGATTAAAATTTCGAGTAAAATGCCCACTGCTTGATTCAAAATTACAATAAAGAAGAAGAAAAAGGAGAAGAATCAGTGAACTGAAAAATCAAGAATGCAGATCCACATATATAGTAGACTCAAATACAATATATACGTTCATGTCATAAACTCGATAACGTATATACATACCATATATACAAAGAAATTTATTTCGTTTTCCTAAAAACTAAAACTACCAGTTTTTAAAAGTGGATATAAAAAAACCAAAGGGTCGGATTTATTAGATAGCGGAAAATTATTCGAATCCGGGTTGTTAAAGTCTTCTATGCAATCAATTATAATCGCTTGTGTGTTGCATATTAACATAAAATATAAGTAATTTATAACAAACTTTAATCTTGTATAATCATCGTTCCTCATAACAAGCCTTGAGAGCCCATAGGATATGACAGAATGGTCTATCACGAACTACTGCACTGAAACAGTTTCAGTGCAGTAGTTCAGCCCTGAAGATGTCCCATACAAATGGGTACGAAACGTCAGCAGATATAATAGTGACGCGGTTCCAGCCCGGAAAACCAGAAGCAGATAGCATGGACCACGACCGCGGAAGTCTACGTACCAAATTAAGACTAACATGTTAGTAGAATCATAAAAGCAATTATACTTACCTTAAATCTTAATTCACCGATGGGCGGTTTGGCGTACGGAACACTTTTGAAAGCATAATATGTACCGCCAACCATATTAACACGAGTATCGCCTCTCAATAATCCTAGGGGTGTTTCTAATTCTAATTCATCACAAGAAATATCATGTACCAAGAATAGTACGAAAACAAATTTAAACACACGATTGATCATCTTCCAATATTTTTAAACGAATAATTAAAAGATACAAATTCCTAGTATTTATATTAGCACTTCAAGTGGCTTCAGATTGATCTACTGCTGGCTCTAATTGTTTTTAATCTAGAATCATTATTGCTTCCAACTGGCATTGGAACTTTCGAAGTATATTGTAGATATCTAAAGTTGTTTTAAATAATGATCTATTGTGACTAATATGTGTACTTAATGATTCAGTTAGAAATTTGTATAATGTGCTATCTTCACAAACATATCATTAGACAGATCATTATTGATAAATCTGAAAAATACAATCGATATAATCTATTTATTCATCTATTCATTTTGATTTCTCATCACGTACACTTTAAAATGAGAACACTTTTACAGTTGAAATTTCTAAAATATTTTTCATTGAAATTATGCATTGCAATATATAGTTAGTGAAATGTGAAAGAATGTTTATTACGTCCCGCATTGGAAGATTTGCTGCAACTGACAAGTATCGAAAAAAGACGTGCTTGAGGATCTATAGAATCAGTTGATCTTCTCGCACAGGTTCTCATATATATGCGAAACCTACTAAACCAAACTATATAATCTACATTTTATATAAAATTGACAAAAGTAAATGTTTCTGAAGCTTCTGAAGCTAGAAAGCCGTAGCTAATAAGAAATACGTAAAGAAAATTTCAAATGAAGTTCATCTTCATATAAACATAAAATTTCGTCATCGGGATTGAAATGAAAAACAAGCTTTCTAAAAATATTAGCACTTATAAACAACTTATTACAAACCATAAAGAAAGTATGAATATCTAATAAGGTGGTCGGTACTTCTTCCGGTGTCCTTAACTAACGAAGAGGAATAATCAACACTATTTCCCTTCTTAAAGCGAAGAGGGGTTAGTAACATTCACCACACTAAATAAATACCCTCGCTCACGTGGTCATGACCTGTCGGAAAGTCCTACAATATAATTGGACGCTCAATCAGTGAACAAATTGTTGCCAAATAACCTGCCTTACACGAACTTTGTGTTATTGTGTTGAGAAGCAACAGCTGCTGTTACTAAATTCTGTATTAACAAATATTATTACCTCTTCCTTTTTAAATATACGAATGTTATGTGGTTAGTTATGTGAATGTGAATGATTTAGACAATTTATTACCTCCTTTGTTTTAATAAATAATAACAGGGATATTATTTAATAGAGAATATTTATTTGCACGTGATGGTTAGACAATTTATTACGAGTGCGTGTTCGGCTAGCTAAAGCGCTGTAATAAATGCAAACAAAAAAGAAAAGAAAGTAATGTAATTGAATGTAATGTGAGGAGTTAATAATTAGTAGTTGTGTACAATGAGCATCAAAAGTCCAGGACGTGTGCTAAGCTGAAAGAAAGATTATTAGTGAAAATAAAACAGCAGGATTGCCTTTAAAATTTTATTCACTAAGTTAAACTATTTCTTAAAGCTTGAATATGTTAAACAAAGATAATTAATAACGAGAGCAACAAATAAAATATGATAACGTAATAGCAAAGCCGTAATAAAAGGTAAGTCTAACGATATTTAGCTGTTTAATAAAATATAAAAAGAGTTAGATTAAAATATGCATTGGGCGATGCGTGTACTTTCGTATTTATGTATATATATCCTGGTCAGGATGCCGTGCTTATTCCGCGGACGCAAACTTAAACACGTGGACACAACAAACGCGGGAAAATAACTTCACGATCACGTCAAAGGAATGCGTGTGTACTTTGTCATGGTCTGAGAAGAAGTCTCTGTGTCTTACACGCGGGTGCTTTAAAAAGAACCCCTAGGCCGAGGGGTTAGGTGTATTGGTCATGTCAACCAATGACACGAGAGAATAGGCACGCTAGAAATTGGCGGGAATATTCGACTTCCTATAAAACGGCGGGTAGACGTTGCTTTATTACAGTTGGACAGTACGTGACGAATACAAAAGATTCCTGCATTTGTATATGTCACAAAAAGGTCAAGATGAATAATAATCGTAGTATTTTTAAATTTAAATAACTTAATTTAAAAAACATGATATAAAGAATTATTATTTGTATGCGAAGCGTAACAATTCCCGCATGCGTTGGTGAGCTTATTTGTGATATGTTGTTGATGTTAGTGTTTCGAATGAGGAATCATTAATCAAAGGCATCATTGATTTACTTTAAAAGCAAAGAAAATACGCCCAGGATCGACTTCAACATGCTAATACTTTGCTTACTTTCTCACTGTACGAGTGATTGCGAACAAAAACCTGGAAAATCACAGGCAACTAAGTACACGTTCTTAAACATAAGAATCCAATTAATTACGTTCGGCTGAAATTGAGATTGCTGGAAATTAGCAATGTAAGAAAAACCAAGCGAAAACTGGTCTGCTTGTTTAAGTCGCACAGTTGTTAACTTAGAACTAAGTAAATTACTATTTGTGATATTCGCGTGTGTAGGAGTACCCGTTCGCGCACTAATGACTCTCTGGCGAGGTCGATGCAGATGTCGATGTTGACCGTCGGTCGTTCGACAATGGTTGGGGGTGCTTGAACGATGATCGCCGGCACTGGCTGACGGTCGGTCTCGCTTGAAGACGGGCCTTGTCCGGTCTTGTGTTGAACGATGGTTTTTTCGACTAGACTGTCGATTCTTCTGGAGTACCTGGGTTGACCTAATCAATCTAGGTGATTTAGGTCGCTGAAAAATACTAATAGACTCGATCGCATATGAAGAAGGGATAGGGTTAACATTAGAATTAGATTTGGTTCTTGGGTACACATTGGATGTAACGAAATTAATTGAGTGTCGATTATTCTTACCAAAATATAATAATACAGCTTGTTGTGATTCAAAGAACGGCATACCAAGAGTGAGGTTCTCACACAAATCTGGCGCAATAAAAACAGGAATTGCGATTACCTCGTTTTGAATTTGCATGTCTACAATCCCAGTTCCGGTGATTTTCAGGTACGAAAATTTGTTGCCTAATGATGCCGTATTAAACTTCTTCGATGTTATGCGTTGAACAATGGACGGTACGGCAAAGTTATGTGACGCCGCGGTATCCAGAAGAGCGTCGACAGAGCGCCCAGTGACATTTACGCATAAACGGGGTGTGCTTGATGTTGAATTATGTTGCAAACAATTCAACAATGGCTGCTGTTTCGTTCTGCGGATCGGACAATTGCGATGCCAGTGATTATCCGAGCAGTAGCTACAGGGCGGTAATCCTTTCATTATCGGCTCCTTCGCTTTATTACCTAAAAGTCAATTAGATGAGGCTCATACTTTACTTGCGTAAATTTCCGTAGGATCCCCGTGAATATAATTCTCAATCTGTATGCAAGCTTCTCTTAGCGCTTTCGTTGATTGTAGAGGTTTTGGTCCTAACATCACTTTGTAGTCGGATCTTAATTGCCTCTTCATTAGCGTTGTAATCTTTGTGTCATCCCAGTCCGGGTATAAACGATTACATTCAAAAGAAAAGGAACTGCGCGTTCATTTTCTTGCTGAAAATAACCATACAAAATTTCATGCAGTTTATGCTGACGTTCGACAGCTTTGTAACGTTCGAGAAAGAGTTCGCTAAAACAATCGAAAAAATCAATTTGATTATCAAGTTGCTTAAACCATATCGCTGCTTCTCCATCAAGGTATGATGCAATTTCATCTATTGTCCTGTCAGGAGTTAGCGTATGTGCTTTCATATGCGTTTCCAGCTGTAAGAGAAAAACTTACGGATCCTGGAAAATACATATCTCCACTGAAAATATCTGGTTTCGGAGGTGATACAGGTACTGTAACAACTGATTTGCGAAATTGCTGTAAAACATTGATAAGAGATTATATATTAGACGAAGTATATGTGGGCACCACCAAATCATTTAATTTGGAATTAGAAGGGTTGCTCTGCTGTCCTTTCACTTTTGACTTCATTATGTTGCTACGGGTAGGTTCATCAGTTCATCAGTTAAATCATATCTGGCTCTACAGGCTTACGAAGAAAATAATGCAATTGCATGAAATGAGGCAACAATGCTATCAAAAGAGCATAACTATAAAAACGTTCCACTTACTGCGTATACACAAAAGTACTTACTATACATAAATCTATAATATAAATATAGGTTTTAAACTAGTAACTTTTCTCACCCTAAATAGCCTAGTGGTAATGTGTGTGGAACATTAAATTCGAAATTTCTCTAGTGGGTGCAAACCTCAAACATCAGGCGTTTCATTAAAATAAAAATAAGAAGACATATATTGCTAGAAGATTATTCATTCAAAAATTAATCATGTGTTTGGAGAGAAGCAGTGTCTTCCAGGACTAGCCTAATGACGACAATAGACGGGACTGCTGGTACGTCGGAATACTTAAGTTTCACAAACGGTGGATATAGCCCAAACAGCAACTCAAATTATGCTCTATCGTCAACATCGTCATAGAGTAGACGGCAATAGACGGACTGTTTGAAATATCGGCATATATAAATTTCAAAAATTATGAAAATCGCGCAAAATTATTACAGTACATTAAGAACTGCTAGCTTTTTAAAAAGAAATTTAAGTACAGATAGCTTTTGCATTCACCTATAAACATAGAAAAGTAAGAAGAAATGGATAGGAAAAACCATTATAACAATAATAAGCCACTATTTCAAAACAACATACAATAAAAGAATAATAATATATGTTTTTACCTTGTCTTGGAATAAGGAGGAGTGATTCGAATATTGCGCCAAAATAGTACACATTTTTCAGAGAATTCATTGGTTCTTGAACAGGCAAGTTTAATATGGAAAAATCAATGCCAGATCTCCGCCGTCTTTCGTAACCTGTAAACGTTTAATTACACTTTTGCATTGTTTTACTATATTTTTCTGTATTATGTAATAAAATCTGTACTTTTAAGTACTAAAATAAAATGAGTGATCACCAAGATTCTAGCAAACAATTAGTATCATCACCCAGAAAGCGTGAACAACTAGGACACCTCACGCATAAAGAAAAACAAACAGTTTTGAATATATTTATAATGTTAACGCTGCAAACTCCACCAATGGGAACAACAGCAATTGTAACGAATATCGCTGAAACGCTAAGTAAGTTGTAGGTATGACTTTTATAATTATATATTATAAGGAATTAATTGTAGGGCTGGCAAAATATCAGTTATCCAAGTTATCCAAGGTATAAACAGACATGAGAAGTCAGCTCTCCTAAAGAACGAGTAGGCAGGCATTAAGGCTTCTAGAATTTAATTAATCTGTCAAAAGTACTGTACGACAAATGCATGGTTTCTTTCTTAAAAACGAACTTCCAACACTTAATAAAATATTGGGAGAAATAACTAGAGTCCATACCAAAAATAAGTCGAGCAACTCTACATAGATTCTTGAAACTCATTAATTTCAAGTAAGTGTTAATGAAAAGTTGTTTATGTTATAACATATTCATATTTAATTTATATTTCAGATATGTTAAGTATAACAAGAAGAATCCTTTTCTATATGCTAATAGAAAAGGATGAAATTATCAGGTGGAGAAGAAAATAATTGACAGCAATAAAATATTACAGAGATGATAGTTACCCAATATTTTACCTAGACGAAACATGGTTAAGTGGGAGACACACAAAGCAAAAAGTTTGGATTGATGCAAGTGTAGCAAGTGCACGACAAGCTTTTGCTGAAGGATTATCCACAGGATTGAAAAGCCTAGTGGTAAAGGCCGGCGATTAATAATACTCCACATAGGATCTGAATTTGGACTTGTGCAGGATGGACTGTTGCTTTTTGAAGGTAGAAAAACAGCTGATTACCATGATGAAATGAATTGTATTATTTTGGAGGGATGGTTTGAACAAGTATTGCCTAGATTGCCAGATAATGCTGTTATCATAATAGACAATGCATCATATCATTCACACAGAGTGGAAAGTTCTCCAACTCCTTCATGGAGGAAAGCTGCAATCCAAGACTGGTTACGTTCCAAAAATATTCAGTATAATGCAGAAATGTTACGTGCTGAATTATTGCATTTAGTACGTCTTCATAAGGAACAATATAATGTCTATGTAACTGATCAAATGGCAGCTGCTGCAGATAAAACTCTATTGAGGTTACCACCATATTGTTGTGAACTCAATCCAATTGAAATGATTTGGACACAAATAAAAAGTGAAGTTGCTTCAAAATATACTACATTCAAAATGTCACATGTATGAGAACTTTTAATGGTAGCAACTACGAATGTTACAATGGATAATTGGAAGAATTATATCAACCATGTGATTAAAGTAGCAAAAATAGTGTGGCACTTAGAAGGGTTAATGGATGATATTGTGGAACCATTTATTATTTGTATTGGAAACAGTGACAGTGAAAGTGATTTATTGTCAAGCACAAGTGAATCTGATTAGTCGAACAGCTAACATTTGGATATTTCTAATCTTTGTTATATTTTTGATGGAGTTTTATAATAAATTTTAACAGTTGTTTACACTTTATTTTGAATTTCAGAAATAAATTAAATATGAATATCAATAATTTTCGACTTACAAATATATGAGTATATTACTTTTCTAAAAAGAAGATTTCATGAAATATTTATTTTAATAATATTTAATCATAATTTTGGATAGGTTGCACATATTAATCCAAAAAGTAACGTTAGTACAATCATACTTCTATTAAAATGAATTCTTTTAGTTTATTTTTATATAATAAAGAAAAAAATTAATATTGTTGACAAACTACAAGTACTAGATTCACAACTGTTTATGTTTCATTTTTATGATGAGTTACATTTTTAAACTATGTGTTCCGCAATTTAGCGGGATATTTGAATCACTCTTTCTTATTCTGAGACAAGATATAAAATATCTCAAAAACCAGGGTTGCCAATTACATAAAAGGATAAGTTAAGCTATAATAATAATATAAATTTCTTTATTGCATTTTTACAAGAAAATGTGCTCATCTTGTTACCAGAACGCCAACGTCAAAATACAAAAGACTATAATTAAAAATTATATGTTTTAAATTAAAGAATTCTTAAAAACCATAAGATTCTAAATTCCTGTGATAATTGACAAAGCAACCGTTTGAAAGTATTTAGGTTGCGTATTTGATTTAATGAAAGAATAACATTGTATAGTTTTAGACTAACATAATTTGGACTCATTTCAGTCAGCAATGAACGATTTTGAGGTAGCAATAATTAGACTTGTGTCTAGTATGGCAACCATACCCAAAAACTTTATCTTCAAACAAGTATTCCTGATTAAATAAAAGTATTAAATTTTTTAAAAGATGTATGGCAAATGCAGTTAAAATATAATTTATTTTAAAATTACCTATACAAGATTTTTTTTTTTTTCATTTAAACAATACCTTTGCATGGCATTGCGTTAATGTTACAATCTGATCTTAAGATCAATCAGCAACTTACAGCCAACTTAAATTACTACTACTATATAACTAACTAAGGTCTTACTCAACAGCGTCCTTAGATTTCTAATAGGTTTTGTGCACTAACTAACGTACACTGCAAGACGCACATTACTCTGCTTTTGACAATCTCACTTCACCGACTCGAAAGGTTTAGTCCTCTTGAGTCTTCTCTCTATTCCTGCAGTGTCGAGGAGCTGGATTACCTCGACATTGGTGTGATGGTGAAGTCGTAGTTCATGACTTGTGGCAAGTTTGGCTATAGTTTGATCAACAGTATCCATATCCAAATCCTAATGGAGGCTACTGTTTCTAATGTACCAGGGTGCATCCACGATGTTCCTCAGTACTTTGCTCTGGAATCTTTGAATGGTTTCTAGATTACTTTTACTAGCACAGCCCCATAGTTGAATACCATATGACCAGATGGGTTTGAGAATTTGTTTATATATCATAAGCTTGTTGTAAACAGATAGAGTGGAGTTTCGTCCATTCAGCCAATACATTTTTTTTATATTTAATTTGAAGTTGTTCTCTTTTCTTTTTAATGTGAGCTTTCCAGCGAAGCTTGGCATCGAGGGTAATACCTAAATATTTTGCTGTATTTGGGAATGGAATTCGTTTTCCGTTTATGTTTATAGGAATATGTTGTTGAACTCTATTGATAAAGTTTACATGTATAGATTTAGATTCATTTATATTAATTCTCCACCTTTTTGTCCATTTGTCTATTCTATTCATTGATGCTTGTAGCTTTTCTGCCGCTTCTTCATGGCTATTTCCTACTGCTACTATGGTCTGCTGTATATAAGAACTTCTGCAATCGAGAACACGACAGCAGGCACCTTGGTTGCGCACAACCAAGCTGCCTGCTGTAGTTGTCACTGGGTAAAAAAGAAAGGTTTTTCTTTTTTCGACAAGCTCCCAGTTCGCCCTTTTCCCCGCACCCACGTGACCAAATGTTAATGTATAAAAGGGAGTAAACAAGTAAGTTATGGTCAGTATGCCTTTGCTGCCGTATCATAAGTATTTGGGACCGGGCAACACACTAGACAATGGGGATCCGGTTGACGAAGACGATCGAATAGCCCAACAACATGATTCCGCTTATGAGACTGCCCTAACGGCCCAAGACATATCTAACGCAGATAAAGAAGCGGTCGCTGACTTTTGGTCCGACTTTGTAGATACCGGTAATTGGCATTCCTTAGTAGGTATGTGTAAACACTTATATCATTGCAATAGCATGTTTATGCATTTTGATGAGATCTTAATTTGCATTTTTCATAAACAACGTGATGTAATATTTTGCAATAATATATTCTAGGTGCATCGGGATTGCAAACAAAGTTAGAGGTCGAAAAACATACAGGCGTCTTATACCCGTATATGGCTGGCCGTAAACGCTTGTACAAGCCATTATCGTTACGTGATCGGGGTGAAGAACGTGCCGAAGAGCAACGTGCAAATCGACATGAAGAGCATGATTTGCGTCGCGATCGTATGCAAAGTACAACGCAACCATCTTCTACGCGTGATATAAGCGATATAGGTCAAGACGAAAGCGACCGTGCTCAAGATGACGCACCGACGGCATCTAATCGTTCTAATACTGCTGGTATTGCAAATGAACCTAGCAATCAAGCGACATTATATATTGACCGATCTTTAAGTTCTCCGGGATTAGTTTTCTTTAAGAAAAGCCGTATAATGCACACATGGGGGTTCGGTTCATCGCGTATACAAATCGGTCCGCCAAAACGAAAGAGTGACTATTTTTGTATGAATACTTCGCTCGCGTACGTACCTGTTGACTGGGTACCGTTTTATTTATCGCCCGTTGAGTTTTCATCCTTACCCTACGGTGCCTATATAAAAGAAGTATACGTTGAAATTATACCTAAAGGGGTGCGGTGTTCTTTCGATACGGGAACTACGTTGACTAGTACAGCTAATTCTATGCATGTCATTTACGGAAAACATGTGGTCGGTTTGAATCACAAAGTAGAAATGATCAATCGTAAAATACAACAAAAAGACAGAAATCCTATGAAAGTAGCGAGTATATCTCATATTGATAAATATGAATTTACAAATCGTTTTTATGGTGACTCGAATAGTTTTCATAGTCAAAATGAACCCACGTTTCCCTGTTCTTGGGGCGCGAATCGCGCTTTGCCGAACTATGCTTGTCTCGTTGCAACAACTAATGCCTCGGGCAAAAACAAATTTCATATAGGCACTGGATGGCCTCGTTTAGATAATATCGTTAATAAATATAATTTGAATGAACATATTAACGTTCCGTGTGTTAAATACACATACAAACCGAAAAATGGTCTTCTACGTAATTGGCAACATTCATCGGTCGTACCGGCCGACTTGCAATTATATTCTGGACATGTAAATTTATCGGCAGCTATAACACAATTTAAAAAAGACGCACCCTTTAATAATGAATTGCAAGGCGCTTATCCAATGCATAAAGATATGTTTATATATGAATCAATTATAGAAAAAAATCATTTTATAGCACATCCCAATAAACAGAGTGATCTCATTAGTCAGCCTCAGGTGCATATAGGCATTGAGCCCGTACAATCTAACGCACCCCAAGATACTTCGCCCTCGTTTGTTAATGCTAGTGCAGATTATGAAATTAAATGCACGTGCTGTATTGGTTTCAATACCGAAATGATGTACACTGCGAATCAATATGCGTCTAAAATGCAGTTCATTGCCGGCACGCACGATGATAATCATCATTATTACTTGCAACAAAACCATGTCGGTGGTTTATATTCCAGGGACTGGTATGGTAATTACGATAAGGAAGATGAAGTTAAGCCAACTGCGGCCGCCGGGACAACATAGTCACCATTCTAATGTAATATATATTTTTTATTTACACTATGTATATATCTATTCACAAATAAAAATCAGTCATTTTATTTAAACAGTTTTTTATTTTACAAACAACAGTTACATTGATTTATGTATGAATAATTTTATAAATTTTCCAGAGTTCATATAAACCTAGGGGATGTATATTCTTCGTGAAAGTGGCCAATAAATCCGCCTGACTCCACTGGAATTTGAACATTCTATTGTTGAATATGTCGTTATTCGGAAAAACTTCTACGTTTGTCGTAATAATAACAGGTGTTTTATCAATTTGAACATGAGTTTGATACTTTATATTCGCCATAAGGGGATCACCAGCTAAGAGCATCTTACAAGTATCGAATGCCGCGGCTTCAACGTTCGGTTCGTCCCATATTAAAACGCGTTTGTCGATGCAATCTTGCAACGGAAATTGACTATATTTATTGAAGTTAGAAATTTGCCCTTTCACTAAACATAACGCGGCACATACTTTCGCCATTATCGTTTTACCGGCATTACTTGGACCCAACAATTGAATGCAATTCTTTTTTTCGATTTTTTTATCTAATATTTGATATAATACCGACAAGAAATTATATATGCTTTCGTCGTCGTAATCGCATTGAAATGCAATTAATGACTGTAAACGTTGCGCGGACTCCTCTACCGTATAATAATAATCAAATACGTGACCTGAAGTGCAACCGAACAATGGTGTGCAATTTAAATAAAACTCGATTAATTCATTGATTGATTTATTGCAAATTTCCCTTTGAAATATATCTATTGCCAAATGAAAGGAAGTATCCGCGCGACCGATATGTTTTAAATATTGATTATCTAACCATTGTATTGTCTTACATGAACTTAATAAGGGGCATACCGGGTGTTTTTTGAAAAATTCGAGAATCTGCGTGATTTCCTCTTCTTGCTTGTTTGCGAATGATTTTGGATGCTTTCTTTTACGTGGGCGATTAGACGGACCAGGTGCTGGTAACGTTCCGGCATCAACGGAGTCGCTACGAATTGCACAGATTTCGTCATTTTCGTCCATAATTGTTCCTTGCTGACAGTCTTCGCCTCCTGGTACGGTATTAATTTCATTTGAATTAAATACTTGCCATCTGGTGCCGGCGAGCTTATAGTAGAGACATTGTCTTGGGAATACGAACATATATATTCCGAGAGATTCGAAATATTCTAGAAGAAGAATTGCATTACTTTAGAATAATATTAACAGAGATAAGGTAACCCAATTCAACTTACCGTTTCCAACTGATCCTCTCCAGACAGCGCGTCGTCTTCGAGGGACGAAAGGCAATCCCTGGAGGCAACTGCATCGGCAAGTGCTGGCTGTCCAGTTGCAATCGTGGATGATGTGCAGGTGTCGCCAATCCGTTGTGACATCATGGTAGGAGATGATAAGCATTTGCCCGAAATACTTTCGTCTTCCGATGGCATTAATGTATTCAATGCCGTGTTCCACATCTCGGACGGGAAGGACATCGTGGCAAATTCTTCGTCGCAATGTAGTTCTTGCGATTGCGGCCACGAATCTGTTTCGTCCAGGTTCACACACCCTTCTTTCATTATTTTCTTCAGTGCTCTCAACAGCGGCAAGATCGCTTGACCAAAATGTAGAATCAATTTCTTCGAAGATGCTGTCAATATCGTCCAGAAATCCCGTGGATTCGGCCATAAAGTTTGTATTATTTCGAGGATGTCTTTTGTAGATATAACTGTTGCTTGCAATTGATCACTGTTGTTCATATTTATATAACAATTTTTTAAAGCGGCACGTAAGGCGGTAAATTATAAAGTTGGCGACGCTGATTGTATGCCGTCAAGCACGGACCACAGTCGACTAACGAATGGTACGTGTAAAGGCGACGATGACAAATAATACATTTACGTGCCCGGTCTAGGTCATGCAGCATTACCATCTCAATAGGAACATTCCAATAACTAATGACATGATATTCACGCTTTTCTAAGTAATCGAGTGGAGGAATATTCTCCCCACACGTCCAACAAATGCGGCCCGTATACTCCGTACCAAATTCCTCCCTGGTTCCTTCATAATCGGGTGGAACTTCATAAATATATCCGCAACTATTTTCCAATGTTCGTAGATAGGCAGTTATAAATTTTTCAATTTTGCAATGCCAATTTGATATATTTTTATTTAAAGTATTTAATTCCCTGAAATTGGGTGTAGCGTCGTACGGATATCGGGCGTAATCGACAAACGGCGAACATGGAAAATAAATGCGCTCCATTGCACTAATAATCTGAAACAGAAATAATATTAGTTAATGAAAACACTGACAGCGTGTCTTTATATATACATTACCCATACTACGACTCACGAGTTTCCACTCTCCGATTTCACTTTCACATAATGACCTGCATAATTTATATTGTATTTGCATATTATACAGGCCCAGTCAAAAAATTCTTTTTTAAAATTTTATGCTTTTTTGGTCACGTGGGTGCGGGGAAAAGGGCGAACTGGGAGCTTGTCGAAAAAAGAAAAACCTTTCTTTTTTACCCAGTGACAACTACAGCAGGCAGCTTGGTTGTGCGCAACCAAGGTGCCTGCTGTATAAAAGAACTTCTGCAATCGAGAACACGACAGCAGGCACCTTGGTTGCGCACAACCAAGCTGCCTGTGTCATCTGCGAAGGTTGCTAACATATCATTTTCTGATTCTAATTCGGGAATATCATTCGTGTACAAGAGGTATAAAAGCGGTCCCAATACACTGCCCTGTGGCACTCCTGCATTAATTTTCTCTAGATCAGAGTAGGCTTCCTCTTGCTTAATTCTAAAGTGTCTATCTGAAATGTAGGATCCCAAAATGTCAGAGAACCGTTTAGGCAAGTGCATCCTCATTTTGTGTTTTAATCCCTTATGCCAGACTTTGTCAAATGCCTGAGCCACGTCAAGAAATATTGTGGAACAGACCTTTTTCCCTTCCAACGACTTTTCTATCACATTTGTAATTCTGTGGACCTGATCGATAGTAGAGTGGCTTTCTCTAAATCCGAACTGATGGGATGGGATCAGATTATGGTCTTCTATTATGGGTTTTAGCCTTTTAAGCAGCAGTTTTTCAAAGAGTTTCGACAATACAGGAAGAAGAGAGATAGGTCTGTAAGAGGAAACTTCATGTGGGGGTTTACCTGGTTTAGGGATCATGATGACCTCTGCTACCTTCCACATCAATGGTACATATTTTAGCCTAAAAGCTGCGTTGACTAGATGTGTTAGCTTGACTATTGCTTTTTTTGGGAGCTGTCTTAGGCCTTCACCAGTAATAAGATCAAATCCAGGGGCTTTTCTAGGATTTACATTTGTTTTAATCTCTGTCATAATTTCTTTAGGAGATGTGAGCGTAATCTCTACTTCTTGTTGTGCAGTCCCTTGGTCAATAATATCTATATTATCATCACCTTCATTTGACTGGAAAGTGTCCTGTAGATGTTTGGCGAAACTATCAGCCTTTTGTTGACTATTTTTTGCCCATTTGCCATTTGGCATCCTAATTGGTGGTATTTGCATTATAGGTTTTTTTAATCCTTTAGTGGCTTTCCATAGTGAATAGTCAGGACTAGCATCGTTTGTCAGTTCACTTAGGTGAGTACTAATTGATTCGTTTTTATACTTTTTGATTTCTCTTTTTAGTGTCTGGGTAGCATTATTTAGATTTGTCTTATCTGTAGGGGCTCTAGATTGATGCCATTTTCGCCTTAGTTTCCTCTTTTCACAAATTAGGTGTCTAATTTCTTTTGGGTAGTTGTTTCCTTTGGTAATCTGTCTAATAATGGGAGTATTATTCCATGCACATTGTTGTATTTGTTCCACGAATAATTCGATTTCTTCATCTAGTTGTTGCCTATTTTTTAAGGGTACCGCTAAGTTAATTTTTTCTTCTAATTCTAACTTAAAACTATGCCAGTCTGTTAGTTTATTTATCAAAGTTGGATTATTTTCTTTTTTTATAATATGTTCACTAATGGTTAGGACAATTGGTGAATGGTCGGAGTTCATGTCCCACCCTTCTTCAATTTGCATATAATTTGCGCATAAGTTTCTTATGATGAAGAAGTCTATAAGGTCTGGAATTTTTTGTGGCTCGGTAGGCCAGTAAGTTGGTTTGCCTGTTGATAACGATTCACTTCTATTTTCTTTTATTGCTTCCAGCAGTTCTTTTCCTTGGTAGTTGTTAACCTTGATCCCCAATGTACATTTTTAGCGTTAAAATCTCCGCCTATGATAAATCTTTTACCTAGACTTCTCAGTAGTGTAACATAATGATTTTTTTTAAGAGCATGTTTCGGAGGACTATATAATGCTGTCACTGTTACTTCTTGGTTTTTGACATTAACAACTACAGATGTAGCTTGAATTTCTTCAGTTTTATATTCTGCCTCTGTATGATGCATAATGTTTTCTTTAACTATTATAGCACTCCCACCTTTAGCCGCATTTTCCGTATGGATGGTGTGATATGTTTTATATCCTCTAAATTTTATATACGACTGTGTAGTAAAGTGTCTCTCGCAATGAGACAGATATCTATTTTTTCAATGTCCAGGACTGCTTGCAACTCTTGTTGATGTTGCAGCAGTCCATTGGCATTCCGCTCCATTATCCTTAGTTCCTTAAAGATTTCTTTGCTTTGGTATTGCTCCCCTACTTCGATATTCTAGATCACTTATGCGTTTGTCCATTGCAGCCAGTTTTTCTAAAATCTGCTTCAGTGTTTGCTCTATATAAGTTATTGGCTGAGACTGTTGTTGTTATAGTTTACTATTTCCAGGATTTCCTGTCACTACTTGGCTATATGATCTGCTGTTGGTGTCTAATCCCTCTTCTGTTCCTTTTCTGTTACCAGGGGCTTGCTGTCTAATCCTTTGGGGTTGAGTTGGTAAGCTTACTTTTTTCATTTGCTTATCTTTAAGTTTTTGCATTTCTTTAGCCACAATGCAGCCTCTATAGTTTGCAGGATGCTCCTTACCACAATGTACGCATTTTGGTGTGGCATCCCTAGGTTTATCACATTCTTTAGTAATGTGCTTTGTGCTTGCCAGGACATCTTACACATCTAGGTTGTCTCTCACAGTACTTTTGTGTGTGTCCGTATGCTTGACACCTTTTGCACTGTGGGACTAACTTCGATTTTCTTAATGGAAGAATTTCTACTCGTGTACTCAATATATCAGTTATACTATAGATTTTATTTATGTCTTCACCTTTCCTAAAACTTAACATAAACATATCTAATGGTTTCTTGGTCTTAAATTGTAGTTTGGGTGTGGCTTCTAAGATTTTAAAACCCCTTTTATTTAATTCCCTGATTATATTTTCTGGTCTACATGAATGGTGCAGTTTGTTAGCCATGACTTTTATAGGCCTATCTTGCTTGTTTTCATAGGAGTGAAACTGCAGATTCTTTTCCTCCAATATCTTTACCACTAGTCTGTAACTATCTCCATCAGCTACATTAATTTTGATTACTTCATTGTTCATAACTTTTATTTGGAACCCAGTTATAATGTTACTGAGTTGCTCATGTAATTCATTAAAATCTTGAATTCCGTCTATAACAATAGGTGGAGGTAATTTTGGTTTTTTACTTACCATTTGATTATCATTCGAGGTTTCCTTAGGTGGAGTTATAGATGTATCCATTCGTTTTCTTTTGTAATCTTTGTTCTTAACCCTTATCCACTCCGTCTCCCTCGCCAGTTCTTCCTCATCTGTATGGTATTCAACTGTCTCTGCTTTCTCTTTTTTTTCCCGAGCCAGCATGTTTTCTATCTCTGCATACTTTTTTTGCATATTATTCATTTGAAATTGTAGCTGGGTGACTTTCTGAAGTAAAACATTTTTCTCCTCTTCTGCTTTTCTCCACCCTGTATATAAGGTTTGTTCATTTTGTGACCTTGCGAAATTCTCTTGGAATAATGCATTATTCTGTTGAATTAATATCGCCTCATTAGGCGTTTGTGATAACGGCGTTTGTAAAAACGTTGTTTCCATTATTTTATTTACACGATAACTTACGGCCTTGACCGCTGGATATCACTCGTATATAATGATATCCACTTTTTATTACGTTTCTTACTTATCGAAAGCAAAACCAGTAACACGTCCGTATTCGACGACGGTCAGAACTATACTACATATACAAGATTGATGATAATTTAGATCTAGCATCTTACGTAAAGCTTTCTTTTATAAGACAATAACACGATTCAACTCATTACCGCCATCGAAAGATGATACCATATTTTAGGTGTGGAAACATACATCAAAATAAATTACGCGCAGTACTACTTTGCTCACAGTCTCGCGAAGTACGCGGACACAAAAACAGAAAGAACTGATTTTTTTACAACTTTTACCAAAATGAACACTCCACCTGAGATAGTCGTCGATAGATAAGCCCAAAAGAATAACTGGGTTTTGTACATCATAATCGTGATTATAAAGATATAAAGTGCATGTATTCTATTTCTTTACTTTTAAATAAAACTATATTTGTTTTGTTATAATTAATGTTTGTTCAAGGTTGGATATATGTTTGAAGCCAATATCGACAACCGTCCTAAATGCATCACTTCTAATGATGATACGCCACTCATTTACGTTTAACAATACTGATGAGTATAGTTAAACGTTGAGGTTTTATTTGAATCCACAGGAAATATTTCGAAATTCAGCTGATGTTTTTTCTGACTTTTTAAGGCCCGGTGACTCAGTTTATTAATTTTTTCAGAATTCCCTTTTCGATTATCTGTAGACATAAGCAACTTTTTCGGGAGAATGTTCGTAGCCGCTGGTTTTCAGTTCTTTGTAAAACGTTTCTAATTTAGTAACTTCATCAGCTAGGAGATTATTTTGCATTTAAAGATTTTTAATTTCCTGTTGAAATAAAGTAATTACATTCGTAGTTACTACCACAACTGCTTCGTTAACCTGCAACGCAATAATTTCAATTGTTGGTTCACGCTAAGGTGTTTTATTCTTACCCGACTATCCGACTGAATTGTGTGTCGCAATACTATTTTTGCAGTTTTTGTATGCCCAGACTTTCAATTTATTATTTTCCTTTATAGACGTACTAGCTGTACCCTGCGCGCGTTGCTACGCCACCAACTAAAATAAATTTGAAGGAAAGGCATTACACAAATATTCAATTCATTTTGAGTCATTTTATTGATTTTGCTCATTTTGAAAAAATTGTGACGTTGCAGCGTTTTCTTTCAATTCGATATTTATTGAAGTGCTGTGGGATACACAGTATTTCTTGTTTTTCAATCTGGTGCGTAAACGAATAAATCAGAAGGTTTTCCGACGTGTGAGCAGGCCACATAGAGCTGCACATGTGAGAAGCATGGATTCTCCAAATTTAATCCACGCACTTGCCACGATTGTCCTTGTGCATTGTTGATAGTCATTGCGAAAACGAGTCGAACCGGGGACTGCAAACGTTTGAATTCGAATGGCATATCTGTCGGGATCATTGGAATACGTGGCAACAGTACGTCTTCACCTTTGAATTTTCCAGTCAAAATTGTTGCCTCGATAACATTGTTCATCATTTTCTTGACTGAGAGTATGGTTCCGTTGCAAAGTCGTGGTGGATTTATGTTTCGAAGAAAAATGATGGGCACACCAATTTTCAATGTAAGAACGTGCGGTGGCATGCCTGGCAAATCAAGCAAATTCAAGAATTCAGTTGGATAGTTGACAACTTCGTCTTGATTCACCACCGTATCGATGGACTTATATGTTGTCGTTTCGCCTAGTATTCCATTTTGAATGGTGAAGTTGATGATATTGACATCAATGTTTTTGGCCACTAATATAGCACGCGTACTGAGACACTAATGATTTTTCTAGTTCTGTGCAATGTTTGGGAAAACTTTGTGCACTAATTCGCCTATGCTTTCTGTGATCTTACAGAAGTTTGCTAGCAAGGTGATACATTGCGTAGATTCATCAATTTGCATTCGCCCATATCCAATATCCATTAATTGTTTTGCAAAATTTCCAGCCGATGGAATTAAATTAATTAATTAATAAAATTAGTTTAACTCACAATGAAATGCACAAAACTATTCGAAAAACGCTTCCAAATATAAAAATACGCACAATATTGTCTGTTCAATGTGAGCCGGATATGAATTTCACAATTTACATAAATTCTTATGTCACCCATAACTCGAAACATCATCATTCGTTCGCTGTTTTCGTTTCAATTCAAATCAGCATGAACTGTCACGACAATATATGAAATTCATTGGAATGGCAGTGGCGCCATCTGTCGAAAATTGGCCGTACCAACTTAGAAACCTTCGTGGGCTCATGCACAACAAGTTTGTTACAGATCATCACATGATCAAATGCATAGTTTACGATTCTATAAAGGACATATAGACAAACATTCATGGAATGGCAGTGGCGCCATCTGTCGAAAATTGGCCGTACCAACTTAGAAACCTTCGTGGACTCATGCACAACAACTTTGCTAAAGATCATCACATGATCAAATGCATAGTTTACGATTCTATAAAGAACATACAGACAAACATTCATTTCTATATATATATAGATAATCAGTATTTATTAAATTTACACTAAATGAAAACTTTTTCACTATTGTTTGTTACGGCGCGTCACCCCCTATAAAAAGGTAAGGGGAAATGACTTTAACCTGTTGCCTAGAAGGTGTTCTCCCAATTACGGCCAAAGTTGGTGCTAGGGCACCTAGCTCAGCGTCCTCTTCTTCGGAGAGAAGGCTCGGGGTAAAAATAACTACGGTCTTCGGGGCGCCACAACATTCACGCCTAGCACCACCACCGTCAATACGGGCTGATGATTGCCGTTAAAAATAGAAAAGTGGGTGAGGAGAAAGCAAACAGAAAGTAAAGCTTGCATTCAGCAATGAAATAACAAGTTTATTAGTCAATCATCCAACAAAACAAAAGGAAGAAATCAAGACATTCTACTAATATTTAATGAATGCTTTATGAGGAAGCTAACCCTCAGTATAACAAAAGTTAATAGCAAAAGAAAACTATGCGGTGTTGTTGAAACTCTTACACCAAAAAAAATACACTTTATATATACATATGTATTTGTATACCGTCCAACATATGACAATAATTAAATAATAAAGATACGTTAAATTCATCAATTAATGGCGGAACAGCAATAAACCAATAAATAATTAATATAAATTAATAATTTCACAATAAACATATAACTAACAAAGGAATTAACCTAACCGTTACCCCAATTTCACATCAAAGAAAAGATAAAATAGCAAATGTACGATGGCTTCTTTCTAATCTCGAAATTGTGGTGACACAAGATCAAACCATAAGGTACATATAAATCAAGGAAATTAAAACTAATTTACAAAATAACAGCGACAATTACCAATATTCTTTTTTTTAACATATTTTTATAAAGTAAAGGAAAAAGGTTGTGAACACATGTATAAGTTGAGCGTTTCTTGCTTTAAAACAAAAAGTACACAAAAAGGTGAACACGTGAACGTTAAAATGTATTTATACTAATTTGTATATGAATTTCGAAAGAGAAAGAAAAATAAAATTACTAATAATTAGCGATGCGGCAATTATAGCATTTTCAGCTTATATAGATATAAAGAGAGGAAAAAAGGAATACCTAATATATGTATAAAGTAGAACGTTACTTATATATGAAGTTAAAGAGAAATAAAAAGAGAACACTGAACGTTAAATTGTATTATATTGAAAGGAAGAGGAATGTCTCTTGCTGCTTCGCCGGTTTACCGAAATATATAGAACGCAACGTTCACACGAATGATAACCAGAGGTTACGACGAATAGGTAATCGGCTTCCGAGTTCAGCGTGGTTCTTTGTTTTGTCGCGAAGAACACTTAAAGTTTGTATCCTACCTACTTGTGACGGATGACGCTCTGCGACAAGCTTAAGAATTGACTTTCCTGAGTCCTGCTCCTTGTTTTTTTTTTCTTTTCTTTATTACGTGATCTTCCAGAAACCAAAAATCCATCCAAGGATGAGTTTCAGCAAGTGTGTCCGTGCTTAACGAGCCTTGTCCAACAACAATCTTTATCTATCGAAGCGAGTCCCTCGATACGGGTTCTAGGCTAATCAATTTTGCTACCTAAAAAATATGCTTCGAATAATAATTTCCCTCTGGATCACGGCCACAAAATAAAACAACTCCTTGAAGCCAGAAAATGCACTCGCGTGCTCTTTCGCTTACGTCACACCTGCTTCTTTTCTCTATCTTCGCCAAAGAATATCTCTCCCCTCCCAGATGTTGCAGTAAGGGTAAACCAGTAATGACAGCAGTGATTGAAAGAGGACTCGAGTTGACGTTTAGAAGGAAGAATTATTTCAATTGAAGCAAGTACAGGCCGCTCTATTTATGCGTGTAACATGTTTTACAGGAGACGTAATCGTTATAACCTCTCCTATACCTTTCGCAAACACATCACACGATATCGTCATTGTAGTCATTGTTAGGTGGAAAATAATACCAATAATATGAAGCACGTAATTTAATTATAATATTATAGATAGCTTGAAAAATTATCCATACGGGAGTATTGAACAGAGAATTACTTAGGGAATATTAACTCACTTAAAATTAAGAGAACAAGAAAAATATGTAACATGTGGAAAAAGTCTATAACTCGCATGACCCAGGACGACGAAAGATGTGACATACTTATAGAAACATCCTCTACAATAAATTTACATTTGAGTTTGAGGAGAGCACATTTTGTAAATTTGTTAAAATGGAAAAAATTCAGTATTGGGCAGTAATAAAATACGTCACTTTGAAAGATGCAATACCAAATAAAATAGAAAGTTGCTCCTTCTCTGTTAATAATAAAAAATTAAGGAAAAAAATTTGAACGTGGTAGAACATTTATTGAAGACGATAGGCATCCTAAAGGGCCATCTTCACAACCTACGATATTATTGAAAAAATTCACAACATACTATTGAATGACCCTAGCGAGTATCAAGCTGCAATTGCTAACAGCCGACCAAAAAAATGTCAAGGACTAAACACTTCAAAGCAGTGTTTGAAGCTTTTAAATTTTTTCGTCATTTTGTAATTATAGTTGACATCTGAATATAACACTACACGCATAACGTATGAGACAAAATAACAATCTAGATATTGACTAAAAGCTGTTTCAAAGTAGGCAAAAACAGTTCCATTGGCCGAGAAGGTAATGGAGGTTTTTAGGGCACATATGCAGTAGTACTCCTCCACTATCTTGAGAAAAAGAAAACTATCACAGGAGAGTTTTCGGCAGCATTACTGGATGAGTTATATATACAAATTATAAGCAAAGCGACAAGTTTAGCGAATATAAAACTTACGTTGTTCTGCTTTGCGAATTGTTTCCGCATTCACTTTACTGTCAAAACTTAGCCGCTAGCGATGTATTATCATTCAATAATTTGATTAAATTTCGGATTGAAAAGAGATTTGGAAATGTTTGAAATCGAATCCTATCATAAAGAGGTTTAAGCACATAGTACATACAAGTACATAAATAAATTAATAAATTTTATTTCTTTATTTTACAATGTTTGCATGGTTGCTTTAAATATATTCATGTTAAATAATTTTAGTATATAACTAAATTTCATTTATTTAGCCTATAATACTATTTAGTTGTCTGGATAATATTCAGCATAAATAGAATCCCAAAAGTCCATGTATCCCTGATTTATATCGACTTGAACGTAAGAACCATTGTTAGCAATATGAAGGTAATTAAGTTGATCATCTCGAACAGGCTCCCATGTATAATCGAAACCTTCTGGAGTTGGATTTCCATATATTGCAAAGTTAGTCCACAAATCCACTATATTCCTCCAGGCAATATCTTCTTCGCTTCCCGACTCAATTGTGTTTTGAGAATTTTCAGTGTTGTAGAATAAATACGCTGCTGTAGTAGCATGACCAGCGCCTAAAAGATATATATGTATCTATCTATGTATATATATATATATATATATATATATATATATATATATATTTTTGAACATATTTCTTATTTTAAAGTTGGTATTTTGTACATATTTTATTTTAGTTTCGTTAAACTTTTATTCGATCAAATTCATTAATTTTAATATACTTATTAACTGAAATGTTATTTATTACAAACCTATATATTGAGAAGACATGCTTGGATTTAAAGCGGTAACTATACTGAAATAGAAGAAGTAAATTGGTTGAGAAGCTGTTTTCACTTGACCAGTAGATGCTCTGTAATGAGGATAGTGGAATTGAAAGTCTGTATCTAATTGAATGTCAGGAAGTGCATTTTCCCAAGTAGATTCCTGACCATCGTAATAGAAATCTTTTAGCTTTTGAACTATATCTTGTTCTGCCTCTGATCCAGATTCGATCCGTAGATCTAGAGGAATATATTCTGTCAAATCTGTAATAGGTCCTGAACCAGTTTGTTGCATCCCTAAAACCATCATGCCTTCCATATCACAAAGTCCATTCATGTAAGGTACTTGATTAAAGTCTCCCGAATCAATAATATCCTGAGGTAGTCTATCCAAGAAAGTCGCATCATTAGAAGTCACCTCCACAACAGTTCTAAACAAGTAGGGATAATCTTCCGTCAACGCCTATAAAAGAGGATCACATAATATACTGAAGTTTGTAATGTTTCCAGAAAATTACGTTTTGGGCTGTTCTTATTTGGGATACGTCTACTTCTTGTAAAGAAGTTAACATAGCTTCCCAATCATCTGTTTGTATTCCCAAATATTCTGCTACCATAACCGCGCTGTTTCTAGTCCACCCGACAACGTCAGGGGTAAAGGCGGTGCCACTTTCAGAAATTGCCTTGTGGAATAGCCCTAAATAAGTTTTAAACAACTGTTAGTAAGATATGACATTCATGATATACAGCGTGTTTCAAAAAGT
Organism: Dermolepida albohirtum; assembly: GCA_031893035.1. NCBI lineage: Eukaryota > Metazoa > Arthropoda > Insecta > Coleoptera > Scarabaeidae > Dermolepida > Dermolepida albohirtum. The sequence goes on along the minus strand of JAVIWB010005665.1, from coordinate 40,206 downwards.
ATATACCTATTACAAAGTATTGTTTTGTCCAAATTATCGATCGCTGCGCTTCGGCTCGGCTATTGGAGAAACGAATACATAGACTAGATTATTTAATAGCCGCTAGATGTCAGTCGTCTTCTGTTTTTCTTGATAACCATCATATGTTTAAAATGGCTACTCGGCAGCAGAAATCGTTTTGTCTTCTCGAGTTTGCGAAGTGCAATTCCGTGATTACAGTGTAAAGATGTTTCAGGTTAAGCTATCAAATTGATCCTCCGAATGGGTGGATGGTATCGACAGTTTGTAGATACAGGATATGTATGTAAAGGAAAGAGTCCTTGCCGCCTTCGTGTCTCTAAAGAGAATGTTACACGAATTCAAACTGCTTTTCAACGTAATCCTTCAAAATCAACTCGTCGTGCCAGTGGGGAGTTTCAACTGCCTATAACAAGAATTTGGTGTGTTTTGAGACGTCAGTTGGTTATGAAGCTGCATAAGTTACAATTGTTACAAGCTCTGCGTCCTGATGACAAACGGAAACGTGTGGCATTTTATAACCAGATTCATGATGCTATTGACAGTGATAACACTCTCGCATAACGCATCGTGTTCAGTGATGAAGCGACTTTCCATGTTAGCACTCTGGTAAACAAACACAATATTCGAATTTGGGGGTCTACAGAACCCACATGCAGCCATCCAACATATACGAGATTCGCCTAAAATCAATGTGTTTTATGCGATATCCCGATCATCTGTTTACGACCCATTCTTCTTTGATGGAAACACGGTTAACTGTCAGCAGTACCTCGCTATGTTACAAAACTGGTTGTTTCCGAGGCTACACGAAGACAATTTCATTTTTCAACAAGACGGGGCACCCCCTCACTGGAGTCGCCAAGTCCGTGAATATCTGTATGAAACTCTACCGAACCGTTGGATTGATCGTCAAGGAGGTGGCGACTTAGCATGTCTCAGCTGGGCTCGACGGTCACCGGATTTGACACCCTGTGACGTCTTCCTGTGGGGTTTCGCTAAAGACAACGTTTATGTACCACCATTCCTATAGAACCTGGAAGAGTAGAAGAACCGGGTACGTACTGCCATAACATCAGTGACGAAGGACATGCTTGTCCGAGTATGGGAGGAATTTGAGTATCGATGTGATGTTCGTGTCGCTGATGGAGGACATATTGAACACCTGTAATCTAAACTTGAGAGTTTCGTAAATATGTGTGTAAAGTTTCATATTCGTATGTCTTAAAGTTTAATAAATATATGCATTCGAAATACGTATATTCTTTTTGAAACACCCTGTATATTGTAGGAATTCTTTTGTCCATTGCTTTTTTTCGTATCTATAAGTCAATCAATAAGTAATATTTCTCACTACATACCTGCAGACATAGATGATAATAGATGCAAATGTACACTCATAGATCCGGCACTTTCGCCAAAAATTAGCACGTTATTAGGATCGCCCCCAAAATACTCAATATTTTGCTGCACCCACTGAAGAGCGAGTACCTGATCTTTCATACCAGCACTTCCAGTAGCCCCCAAATCAGGATCGTCTAATGAGAGATAACCTAAAGTGGCAAAATGGTTAGCAATTAAAATAGAACTGCAATTAATGTAAGTATAAATGTACTGTAATAGTATAAATTACCTAGAGCTCCTAATCTGTAGTTGATGCTAACGAAAACTATGTCTTTTGTCATCAAAAATCCCCCACCGTAGTTACCTTCACCTGCAGCGCCTCCTTCAAATCCACCACCGTGAATGCGAAACATGACAGGTAATCCAGAAACATCTTCCTCTGGAAACTAATAGAAAAATTGTTTAGAAATATGCATATACATACAATGCAGAAAAATGTAATATAACTTACCACAGGTGTGTATACGTTAAGATACAAGCAATCTTCTTGATTATTGCATGTAGGTGCATCTTGGGTTGCATCTCTAACACCATCCCAACCGCCAGCTAATTGTGTAGCCTTTTAGAAAGAAAAATGTTAGAAATAGAGTAACAAAAGACCATACTTTTCTCGTCATCAATATGTCTAGCTTGTAAACAAAATTTGTAGTAATAACAGTTATACACAACTCAGTTCTAATACCGATACCATATTTGGCAAACACCTGTTGGTAGTGGTATCAAAGAATAGAAGTAATAGTAAATGAATGAATAGACATAAATTAGTTATGCTAATGTCATAACTATTGTTTCTAAAGAAATACATACCAAGTTGCAAAAACGTATTTAATGAACATTTGTTGGTATTTTGTGGTAAGGATACACATACATACATATAACAAATGCAAGTAATGAATTTATTCAATGTTTATTTACAAGAATAAATCTCTAAATAAAATATGTACCGAATATTCAACTTCTAAAACAAATAAAATGTACAATAAATATTAAAAATAAAAAAGTTGTAATAAAAAGTTGTAATAGTACATAGTAAATTTATTAAATAAAACACAAAATAAAAATATATCACAATTCATCAAACCAAAACAAAATTCAATACTTGATCAGTCGACTAATATGTGGAGATTCAAATAAATGTATGAAAAATTAAAGAATAATACTTTTAAGCTGCTTGCAGGAATTACAAAAGTACCTTCTTCGAAGTAAAGTTTTATGGATATTTATAGCAAAACTAAACTAAATTTTTATGGCTTGGAAAATAAGCATTTGCCTAGGATTAAATTAAACTATTTCCATTATTACTATTTTATGTGTTAGAAAATTTGCAAGAATCCTCCACACCAAACTTCAAAATTTGTATTGCATAAACTTTTTAATTATATTTTATAAGAAATGTGACATTAAAAATTATCGTACCTTAAATCTTAATTCCCCAACAGGTGGTTGTGCGTAAGGAATATTTTTAAATACGTAGTAAGTGCCGCCATCTATATTGGTTCGAGTACCACCACTCAATGTTCCTTGCGGTATTTCTAAGTCTACACAGTAGACCCTTGCAATGAACAAGAGCATTGAAATGTATTTTAATTTGAAATACATGATTATATATTCTTCTGGGAATGATTTAGGACTCAGAAATTCTCAGTTTATATACTAGTATTTCAAGTACTTATCGATAAAATCTAAAATATTATCGATATGATTACTGTAATTATAAATATTTTTAATTATATAATAAAAATATCACCGGATCGTTAAGAGGACTTGTCAACGACATTATCGGATAATTTTTTTTGTAATATTTATTATTAGTAAATCTCTTTCTGTTATTCTTTTATTCAAATTAATTTCATTTTTCTTTTTTAACGTTTTAGTTTACTTATAATAATAACAGCTAGCACGAAACTCAGTACCCGTAGTTCGCACAAATGCGAATGGAACAAAGTAAGCAATTTAATTTTGACAAAACTTTAGAAAGCTCGTACGTAGTAAAACCTATTATATATATTTGGAAATAAATATATATATACATACATCTTACGAACTTATGTATGTGTGTTTAACAAGCAAAATATTCCAACCCGGAAACATAAAATTCAATAAGACTCTTCATTTTTTGTTAATTAACAGTTTAATATAAAATAATTGATTTATATATGTAAATGTAAGAGAAATACAAGAAACAAATACATGTTTGGTCAGTAACATAAGTAGGCGCATAATTAGCCAAAGGTAAAAGTTTGCTTCTCATTACATGATAATTATATTTGTTTTCAACCATATCTTAACAATGGCCACAAATACGTATATATATACATGATGTAAATAATAGAAATGCGACATAAATATATCATGATTTTTTTTTAGTTGAAGTCATAATATATTTATTAAACTCAATTCAAACATATGATACCATTACTCGTTATCATATGCATACAAGCAATTAATTAAATAGTTATATGATTCAAAATATAGATAATATATAACTAGTCCTCTGCTACTTTGAAGTATTATATTTCACTTGCATTAATGTTGCAATATTTTCGCAAATATAATTTGATACAGATACATATTCGGTGTTAAAAATTCTGCTTTAATTTCTTCTGACACTTCCTTGGTATAATTTATTAGCACTTGACAATAAACTAAACAATATTAAAAAATTTCATTGTTAGTTACACTAGAGTAGTTAAGTTAGACGCTCTGACCCTGCAAAAATCCATTAGCCTTATGGAGAAATACATGTATATCCTTCCCTTTGAAGTCATTTCTCTCTGTATGATGGGGTAATTCGCACTGATAATGAGTTATAAATAAAGCGAATCACATCAGAATATTAAGATTTATATAAATAATAATCTACGAATAACATTAAAGACGTCGAGAGATTCACCTACTGGCATTGAATATGTAAATATGCATTGCTTTCTACTTACTATAAACACAAGATATGTACGTAAAAATTAGATATCTGCGTTTAAGGGCGATGGCCGTGAGGATATATGCAATTACATGTGCAAATCGGTAGTAATAAATCTTAACTTTTTATATTTTATTATACATTCTACGAGTGTAATAAAAAGTTAAGATATATTACTGCCGATTTGCACATACAATTGCATATATTCTTACGGTCGACGCCCTTAAACGCAGATATCTAATTTTTACGTACTTACTTTACATATCTTGTGTTTATAATAAGTGTAAAGCAATACATATTTACATACGTATTCAATGCCAGTAGATGAATCTCTCGACATCTTTAATGTTATTCATCGATTATTATTTATCCAAATCTTAATATTTATACGTCATTACCATCTGATTATCGTGATTTTCGCTTCTTCATTGTATAACGTCATATATATATTGGGTCCATAGATGCGAATTACAACCACATCGTTTTTTAGATGACCTTCCGAACGTTAGTTTGAGCGTAGAAACATTGTAATCTTCATATATATATATATATATATATATATATTGTGATAAAATTTGTGCTGTGTACGGTGAAGGTACTTTATCGAAATCTGTTGCGCGGAAATGGTTCGCTCGCTTTCGTTCTGGAAATTTCAATGTGACCTCCGGTCGTCCAATCACTGAAAAATCTGATGAAATTCTTGAAAAAGTGCAACAAGATAAGCATATCAGCAGTGTCGATATTGGCATGGAGCTAGGCATTGACCACAAAACTGTTTTGAACGCTGGTTACAAAAAAAGCTTGACGTATGGGTTCCTCATCGATGAATTAACATCTGGATGCTCGGAGATGAAATCGAGCCGTTTCAATATATATATATATATATATATATATATATATATATGGTGGGACTGGAGGGGAATCGACTGAGCTACTTCCAACTGGTCGGAGTTAGAGAGATTACGCCAGGCGATTGAAAGAAAACGGCCCGAATTGATTAATAGGAAAGGTGTTGTCTTCCATTATGACGCCCGACCACACACTTCTTTGATGACCCGTCAAAAATTGAGAGAGTTTGGTTGGGAAGTTTTGATGCACCCATGACAGTCCGGATATAGCACCCTCTGGAAAGAACTCTCTCATATATATAGTTTTTCGTATATATATATATATATATAATTTGTATTTCGTAAGTGCGTTTGAAACGGAGAAGTCGTCAATCAAGATTTTGTTAGTAGTAATAAATCTTAACTATCACTTAAATATTATACAGGATATAATGCATTCATTTTACCAAATTTTTATAATAAAAATCATTTGACACTAAAACAGTTGTGTTTAATGGTCACGTCTCGTAAATTATTTTATTACTATTATTTTTAGGAACGAAACAAATAAAATGTAAGGTAAAGTATACATAGCGTACGTTTAAAGATTGTAACTTTACGTTTTGCAATACTGCACTCGATATATCAACATAATTGATGAAATATGTAAAGTTTTGTTAATAGAAGTACAGCAAGAGTTCAATGAACAAAATCATTTAAACCGTACGTTTTCTAAATGGCGTAGTCAACCCCGAGATAAATTTGAGTGGGAACTAATGGTTAACCAGGAGGTCTGGACTCAAATATTTGACGCAATAATCCTAAGTTTTATGAATTTGATAAGGCGTATTTATTATATGTGTATAATGTGATTGATCATTATAAATAAACCTGTGGAGTATGAAAAGAAGCAGAAGGAAACTGAAAAGTAGAAAAATACGCTTCCCTATTCACAGTTCAGTTAAAATGACGTCACCCACTAAATTCCAACATGCCAAGTAAATTTTCTCCAAATCATATGTTCGATAATATGTTGCGGGCATATTAAGACGAAATACAACGAAAATACCAATTAATAAGTTAAGTTCGTTACAATATAAACAAATTCTATTATATATCAACGCGGTTTTGCTACCAGGGGTTTTCTCCCATTGGTAAAATTGGCAAGCTCCAAGAACTACATTACATTTACAAAAAGTGAATGGTATAATTTCCTGGAAATTCAAGGGATGATTATTGAAGATTACATTAAGAAAAATAAATAATGACAACATGGGGCGTGTGTAGAGACTGACTGATATGCGTTACATATTATTAAGATAGTGGAAATATTTCATGTAATATGTATATACAAGAAATAAAGTAAGCCAACTTAATATTATATAAAACGTGGCCATTTAGAAATCAAATTTTATAGAACGCGAGTAACAAAACTAACGAGTTTACTAGAAGTTGTTAAGAATAGATTAGAGAGAATATAGTGAATTTTTCCAAATATAAAATTCAGTGCCATGCATAACTCTTTCCAATAGTAAGGATGATATATCAACAAGTCTCCTCTAGCACTGACAGTGATATTAGAAAAACTGGACAAGGGAGAGTTCTTTAAACCATACGATATCAACTATATTTCATTGTACGTATTAGAAGTAAAGTGCGTCCATTGCAATTGGAACGTCTTACTTCATTGTTATCGAAGGTTACTACGATATTTGTCCTATCACAAGTACTATAATAGCGACGATAATGTGGATGATTCACTATCATACTATCGTCACCAAATTATATGTGCTTTGGTTGAAATTCTAAAAAAAAATACATTGTAATCTAAAAAAAAATGTACGTGTGAAGAATAAATTGTATAATTCCTATATATACACAGATATATATATATATATATATATATATATATATATATATATATATATATATATATGTGTATATATTTTATATATATATATATACATATATATATACAGGAATTCTATTTGAGTCCAAGCTACTTAACATACACTTTGGTACCTTTTCACATAGGTAAACATCCTTATACTTTGCCTTCTACAATTTCTCATGATAAAATACCCTTTAGTTGGTGTACCGCTCATATCTTGAAGTAAATATGTTACAGGGTTAAAATGTTGCACTGTAACTACTTTAAACAATTCCGTATATAAATTGGGAGTGTAGCCTTTCTCAGACAAACTATTGCGTTTAGTAATTCGAACGCAATCAATCGTTTAAAATGCATTCTTTTCCTTTGATATGATCTTAATGCGACTATAGACTGTCATAGAGTCTCTTTCGATGGTGCTACATCTACGTGCTAAAGGCTTGACAATATTAAATTTACAATATTTTATTTTTATTTCGAATGCATGTTATGTATTTTGTGCATTTTATGTTTATTATTATTGCTTTATATATATATTATGATCCATTTTATATAGTAATTATATTTATTTTTCATATAATGCGCACATTAACTCCCACATACAAAAATAAAATTGTTTAAAACATTAATGTGTTTTATTTCAATTACAAAGGGCTTTTGGAACAGAGAGTTCCCTTAACAGTAGATACCATTCGAATTGTACTGTTTTGAATTATTATTTACTAATTAAACAAACTGTGTATAACTTTTCCTTTATCGTAGGAATCACTATCTCGACAATGGACGCGTTTATCACGCTAAATGTAGACTAATGGCTAATGATGCGTTTCGCCATCGAAACTCTAAACTATTTATTAAGGAATTCTTTACCATCATTCATTTACAAATTGTTTGCAACTTGACCTTTTAGCAGAATTCTATTCATCGCATCTTTAACTTTTCCAACAGTTTTTGATTTTACAGGATGCATCCACAAATAATTGGAAAAGCTATCAATGACTACTAAAATATATTTATAATCTCTATTTTCACCAGCATATGAACCAAATTCAGCCAAATCAGCCCGCCATAAATCATCCAGATCTTCAATTATTATCCGTCTTCTAGGAAAGTTCTTTTAATAGGTTTATGTAATACATTAACATCGTTCTTTATCTTACTCATTAATCTTAAGGTGTAATTAATTTCTCCTCTAAACCTGGCAGAAACTCTTAGTACGTGGAAAGCCATCCTTGATGATACAAATTTACTTTAATATCAGTGTATTCAATCTTGTGCATAACGTTGCAAAATATAGAGACCTCAAAATGATCTCTAAGGTATTTTGAAATATTCATAATAAAACCAAGGAACTTGCATCTGTAGGAGCAAATACTCCCTCAATGTAGTTTAAACGTGAATCGCGAATCGAAAGTAACTCCAAAATCCTTAATAACTCAGTGTCTAGGGAACATCTTGTCACCAGTCTTATAATCTAGGAAAAGTGAAGTATTCTTCTTTGTTAAATAATAACGAGCACTTATTGACATTTAAATTTAATTGAAATACATCACACAAGGTTTTAATAAAGTCAAGATTTCTTTACAAACTTCAAACATTATCAATAGTATAAATTTCGGAAAAGAATTATATCATCGACAAAAGCTAGAGGCAATCCGTTTTTAGTAAAAGGTTGTTAATAAAAAGGATACATAAAAGTGGCACAGATGTGAACCCTGTGGGACACCTGACATGCAACAAACTCATTTGAGCCGTATCCATTGCAATACACATAAGAAAAATAATCATCCAAATATGACTTAAGTGCAAGGAGCAAAATCAAAAGAACTAAGCTTCAATAGACGAGCTTGATGGCACATTTCATCAAATTCATGTGAAAAATCTGTATGTATATAAGACATTAACTTGTCCGCTTTCATCTAAGTTCTCACATATATATTGCGTAATTGTGAAACTATTTGTTAGTTTGGTTTGATTCAATTGACTTCAACACTCAATATTCACACCCAAGCAAAATTTATAATATAATTTTTGTGGCGTCTTCGACATTTTGAAGATACATTTATTCAGCGTAAATATTAAAAAAAAAACTTAATTTGGGAACGCTAACTATGTGAACAAATGGCCTTACATGAATAAATTTACATTTAAGATTTCTTCAAATAATAAGAAAACTAAATAAGGAAAAAGAAAAATAAACCATTTTTAGAGGTTTTTGCCGACAGATGAGGCTATTGAATAAGTATGTTATGTAATTAACAATTATTTCATCAGTATAAACAAAAATCATAATACGTTTTTGTTACTCTCGCAAAATATACATTTTCAAAATAGTTATATTCTTACGGATATTTTATGCTATAATGATATTTATAAGTAATATTTTGTCAAATAATAAAATTGTAAAGAAAAATTATCTTTAGCAATCTGTAGCAATTACGTGTCTATACTCGCCATGAAAATATGAGAAGAATTAGAACGGCAGTTAATAAATATAGTTAAGTTTATCGAAGAAAATAATCTACGTAAATATTCGATGCAGATTGTATTATGGATAAAATCACATAAATGAAGAATGATGTATAATAAAGATCTAATTCTATATACTATTATTATACTCTTGTATAATTAAACCAACGCGTCTCTCTAGTTCAGGATATCTTTACTTGAACTTGTATTGATAAGTTTGCATTACCAAGTATAATACAATATATAGCGTGTTTCAAAAAGAATATACGTATTACAAAGTATTATTTTGTCCAAACTATCGATCGCTGCGCCTCCGCTCGGCTATTGCAGAAACGAATACATAGTCTAGTTTATTTAATAGTGGCTAGATGTCAGAAGTCTTCTGTTTTTCTTGGTAACCGTCATATGTTTAAAGTGGCTACTCCGCAGCAGAAATCATTTTGTGTTCTCGAGTTTGCGAAGTGCAATTTCGTGATTACAGTACAAAGACGTTTCAGGTTAAGCTATTAAATTGATCCTCCGAATGGGTGGAACATTCGCAGGTGGTATCGACAGTTTGTAGATACAGGATGTGTATGTAAAGGAAAGAGTCCTGCCGCCCTCGTGTTTCTGAAGAAAATGTTGCACGACTGCTTTCCAACGTAATCCTTCAAAATCAACTCGTCGTGCCAGTCGGAAGCTACAACTGCCTACAACAACAATTTGGCGTGCTTTGAGACGTCGGTTGATTATGAAGCCGTACAAATTACAGTTGGTACAAGTTCTGCTATTGACAATAATAACACTTTCGCCCAACGCATCGTGTTCAGTGATGAAGCGATTTTCCATGTTAGTAGTCTGGTAAACAAACACAATATTCAAATTTGGGGTTTGAGTATCGATGTGATATTGTTCATGTCGCTGATGGAGGACATATTGAACATCTGTAATCTGAACTTGTGAGGTTCGTAAATATGTGTGTAAAGTTTCATATTCGTATGTCTTAAAGTTTAATAAATATATGCATTCGATATATGTACGTATATCTTTTTGAAACACCCATACTTAACAGTAACCGACATAAAAATTTTTTACAATTTCAAGAACTATATCTGTTCTTAATGTTGTTTTTAGATTACTTCTTCATTACCTAGGTAGTATTCTGCATACATGTTGTCCCAAACGTCCATATTTACTTGTAGTAAATCAACTAATGGGTATGCACTATTAATAGTAACTTCAAAGTAATAGTGCACATTATTCACAAAGGCTAACTAAGTGTAATCAAAATCATCAGGAATTCGACGCTTGTATCGTAGTTGATAGTTACATAATTAAATGTACGGATGATGCCTTTTATCGCTTTCCGCCAGCAGGACACAAGGCCATTTGCGGGTGCCAAAGACATTTTACTCCAGTACTTCAATGGTACTGACCTGATATTATTATCGAGGAGCGGATTTGACGTCCAACAGGGAGATCCGATTAACTAAGTGATCTAGAATTTCTAAAGCTAAAATCGAAAAGCTGGTGAAGCTAACTTCAACAGACATATACAAAGGAACCACGAGTTTCCAAAGACGCATAAGTGTCACGATAAATTTGAAAATTTCGCTGTAGATTAGGCTTACTGTTCACCTCTAGTAATATCTTCTAGTTTCTTCGTAATCTTTCGTTCCCCTCTTCTCATTTCTTTGAGTAATCGTATAAAATATTACGCTCTTTGGTTATTCTACGGATAAAATAACATAAACGAAGAATGGTATACAATAAAGATCTAATTCAATATATTACTCGCTCTTATATAATTAAATAAAAACACATCTTTTACTCATAAATTTATTTAAACATATATTGGTCAACTTGTTTTACTAAATATGATATAATAACAACTACTACATAAATACTTTAAAATTTCAAAAATTAATTGGTTCCTAACGTTTCTAATTTACTTCCTAATTATCTGGGTAGTACTCTGCATATATGTCGTCCCAAAAGTCCATATTTGCTTGCAGTAAACCAACTAGTGGATATGAACCATTAGTGGCAATTTCAAGGAAATTATGTACATCATTCTCAAAGGCTAGCCAAGTGTAGTCAAAACCATCAGGAGTTGGATTTCCATATATCATAAAGTTGGTCCACAAATCTACCATATTTCTCCAAGCCAAGTCTTCAACGCTGCCTTCTTCAATAGTATTTTGTGAATTTTGTGTGTTGTAGAACAAATATCCCAATTCAGCACCGTGACCAGCTCCTAAATAATAAAATTCTTGTTAATTAGTTATTAAAATAAAATTAAAACTCAAAGTTTTATCATACTGCTAATTAATTTAATGGCATAAATATTGAATCCAACTATACCTTGACCAGCTCCTGGACCAGAATTTAGTCCAGTAACGGAAGTGAAATAATACAAATAAATTGGTTCCGTGGCTGTCTGTACTTGTCCTGCTACTGCTCTGTAATGTGGGTACAGAAATTGATAATCCGTGTCTAATACAGCATCGGCAGACAAACTACCCCAGGAAACTCCATCACCATAATAAAATTCTTCGATTCTTTGAACAATAATTTGCTCTGCTTCTGATCCAGATTCAATTCTTAGGTCTGGAGGAATGTAGTCGCTTAAATCAGATACAGGACCGGATCCATCCATGTTATTTACTCCGTTCAAATAGGGTACTTGGTTGAAATCGCCAGACTGGATAATTTCAAGCGGCCATCTATCTAAAAAGACTGATTCTGTTGAAGCTACTTCAACGATTGGCCTGAACATGTAGGAATATTCAGAATCTAATGCCTGTAAATATTTCATTATTAGATTTAATTACAAAAATATGATATTCTTTACATCTTGTGCTGCAATTATTTCAGATACTTCGACTTCTTGCAAAGATGTTACCATGGCTTCCCAATCATCAGTTTGGATCCCCAAGTATTCGGCTAAAATGACTGCACTATTTCTAATATATGTGATAGCATCGGGGGTAAAGGCAGTACCACTTTCGGATATAGCTTTGTGGAACAAAGCTAAAGTAACATTCTACGATGAAAATTTAAAAATATATTTTTATAAATATATTACCTGTTGACATTGAAGATAATAGGTGATAATGAGTGCACATGGATCCTGCACTTTCTCCAGAGATTGTGACATCATTTGGATTACCTCCAAAGTATTCAATATTCTGTTGCACCCATTGAAGGGCAAGTACTTGATCTTTCAATGCCGCATTTCCAGTAAGTCCTAGATTTTCATCATCTAATGATAGAAAACCTAATTCAAAGAAAAAGGAATTAAAATTGTTTAACTTTCTATGCATTTAATGTCCTAAACAGGATGATAAAATAGTGTATTCGAATTACCTAGTGCTCCTAGACGATAGTTGATACTAACGAAGACTATATCTTTTGTCATTAGAAACCCACCGCCGTAATTCATTTCACCCGAGCCGCCCCCTGTAAATCCTCCACCGTGTATACGAAATAGAACTGGTAAACCAGAAACACCTTCAGATTGCAGCTGGTGAAATATTGATTTTATATTTTCATTTATGAATAGTAAAGAAAACTTACACCAGGTGTATAAATGTTGAGGTATAAACAGTCTTCTTGACTACTGCATTGGGGTGAATCTTGGGTCGCATCTCTCACGCCATCCCAACCATCTGCTAATTCCGAAGCCTGTGAAAAATTTCATTGTATTACTTTTAACATATTTACGCCCAAGTGTGTATTTAAACTACATTTTAAAATTTCCGATTTACATATTGAGTAAAAATCGTTTACCTTAAACCTCAATTCGCCTACTGGTGGTTTTCCATAAGGAATGTTTTTGAAAATGTAGTAAGTACCACCTTCTATATTTTCTCGAGTTCCCCCGCTAAGTGTTCCTTGAGGTATTTCTACTTGTACATTCTGACCGTTAATTCCTGCTACAAACAGGAACAATGGAACGTATTTTAATACACTATTAAACATATTTGTAAGAATATTTTGAAGTCAATGATTTTAGTTTAATATTTTCCAATATATATACCAATATTTCAAGTGGTTAACGATAATAGCATATTACCACCTATAAATCACTTACGAAAAATATTAAATAACTTCTTTTTTTTAACAGAAAATTATTTTTACGTCTACTTTTTAATTTTTTTAAATATCCAATTCAATTTACTGTCATCTATTATCACATATACTTGAAGTAAGTATATTAAAACAAAAAAACTGTCCTTGATAATTCGCTTTTGTTTCCGTAAACATGTGGAGTTCTAACAATACATTGTAATATTTTGCATTATTTTAAGTCTCTATAAAAGTCATTTTTATACTTTAATCATAAAACACACTAATATAATGATATACAGGATAGCAGGTAGATTTCTTAAACATCGAGCTCCCGGTTAGGGTCCCTAAATAGAATTTTGCACAATAATATTAGTTGTTCATTAAAAATTTTAATCTTATTTAAGGTAAATACTTGATATTAATTACTTAAATTTTCAATAATTCATTATTTAGCTGACAATTATAAAACAATGTAAAACAGAAGTAAGTTTCGTTTTGTTCACATACATCGCAAATTTACAATTACGTATAAAGGAGATTTTATATATTAGCAGAATGCATATTTTTTTATGACGTCTGGATCGTCGCAAGGACTAAATTGCTCATTATTGTTTGAGTTTATATTTAAAATTTGCTTTAATTGTTGACATAACCCTACAATAGATTGGAGCTTCCAATTTTTCTCGATATATTTTTTATCTTTATTCAAAATACTAGTAAATCATATTAGTCAATATTAGTGATGGGCAAAGGAGTTCGTTCGTTTGAGGGATACAGTTCATAGGCTCCAAATCTTCGTAAGAATGTACTTCAGTAAGAAGTTTTAGATCTCGTACATATGTATACATATGTCTCTTAATTTATGTATTAAAATAAAAATTATGTAATAAAATAACGGTCAGCACTATATACATATTTATTCAGTACCTGTGTTTACAAAATATAAATACTGAATAGGCTATTTACAATATATATCTACATAATGTATGTACATATGTATAATATATTAGTAATACACTTGAATGTTCTAAAAATGCTTTAATTATAAAGTTGTATATCTTTATGCTTTAAAAGCGGACTTTTAATAAATATACTTTATTAGAACACACTTATAACATCTTTAAATACATATATTAAAATATACTTGTATATTTGCGTTAAAAAGCATCAGCGCAAATAGAATATTAAGTAAAAAATATGAATGTTTCCAATACATCTAAAAGCTGTGCTCACACCAAAAAGCGTACTTTTCGTTTATGTTGAATGAAAACAGCATAAATAATATTTGCGTAGGAAAATGCTTTATTAAATTACTCAATTCATGAGTGAGAGTAAGTTAGTGCACGTTTTAATACATATTATACAAATATTGTATATCACAACATATTTGTGGATTATTAAATGTATAGATGAGTTCTTATAATACATATACATCCTGAAAAGTCTGTTTTAATAGCAATTGTACGATTCGGAATGTGAGCTACTATATATAACATCGTATTTATATCGAGTACATCGACGGAGATTTTACAATACATCCTTGGCGAAAATACACAGATGTTTGAGAGTCACCTGTTTATTACGTTTGGTATAAACAACAAATGTGGTAAGAAATATAATAAGAGCATGATAGTTAATATCTTGTAACCAAACTTGTGAATAGGAGTTATCGGTGATATTTTCCATACCTCAAGATATTTTCACTCCTTTAAAATTAAATTAAATATATGCACCAAGAGGAAACAACAATACTTTGTTAAGTAGTTTAAATGTTATTCTCTTGAAGTATTGTTACAAGTTCAGTTTGCCTTTCTGTTTATTTTGGCGTGTAACTGTCTAAATTTATATATCTATAGTATATTATTTTGTCCATATTTTGTTGTACACCAATCAATGTTCTAATGTTAAAATTTTTATGAGTATTATAGTTAGATAATTTTCACATCCAGTTTTTAAATTTAATTTTTTTTCAACAGGCAATTTAACTGATTTAATTCATTACAACCATGTATTGTTTACATTTTCTTATTATTTTGGAATTAGTTCGTCTTATTTACTTGCCTTTTTTTTTTGTTGGACTTTTCTAAACTTTTATTTCTTTACTGGCGTGAACAGCTGATCGATCAATTGTAAAATATATTAGTTTAATAAATTCATTTCCATAGGGATTGAGTACAACTATGTAATAATTTTGCTTTATAACTATTCTGTTTTTATGTTGAAAACTGTTTTAGATTCATTTTTATACAATTTCCGGTATTATCAAGTATCTCCTCAGGATTATTCTAACGCCATCTAAAATTTCCTATTTTCATCTTGGTTATTAGTGTCATTAAATGTTGTTTTCTTCATTGTTGTAACAATTAATAAATTTCAGTCAATTAAATAACTACATGTTTCCAAGTTATTTTAAGTAATTCTATAATTAAGTGCATATTATATTATAATGATTTCGCAAATTGTTATTAATTTCTCCCCCCTCTCCCACCAACCCACGCTTTTCTTAGGAGTTTTATGATGTAAACTAAGGGGTGACTAGAAGTTTTTTATTGTCAAATAGACTGTCAGAAAGTTAACATCGTGAGTGATGTAGAATATTTTCTTGAGTGATGTGAGTTAGTATTCTTTTCTTGGAGAAAAAAATTTTCCTGCAAGATTAGATGAATCAGATAGATACTAAATCTGAAAATTAGTCGGAATATGACAAGGTCGTTAGAGAAATGATTTCACGTTCACGTGGCTTCGTTTTATCATCTTCATTTTAATTCATTAAATATCCATTTTGGCAAGTTGCTTGACTCTCTACGTTATAGAGGTATAAGTGTTACAGCATTAATATATCGTTGGATTAATTTTTACATTTTTCTTTTCGCATCGATTTTTTTAGTCTCTAATTCTGACATCATCTTTTAACACGAGGCTAATTATGACCGTGTAAACTAACTAATTGACACCTGCATACGTTCTACTGAACGAATTTTTAATTTTCATGTAGTACATCACAATTGAGCTTAATTGTATAAGGCAGCCTATTATTAAGTAAAATAGTTCAAACAAGTTATGGCCTTAACTAAACTTACTCATAAATATTATAAATTCTATGACGTTCTATAGCTATAGAACGTCATAGAGAAGTAATATTTAATTCAATTTCAATTTTTTTTGTCTATTCCTTTGTACATGTTGGGGATACTATATGTTTAGTTCAACTAAATGAATATTTGATCCGGCTTAATTTGTTTTTTCTCATCATTTTACTACATGCATTTTATTATATCAAATTATTATCTTTTTCTCTAGTATTTTGACTAGTATATTCGGTTTTTCTTTCTTACCTTAACCATTGGAGAATGGTTGTATGACTTGTATGTATTTCTTTGATCCTTTTCACTTCAGTATTAACAGATGGCTTATAGGGAATTCAATACTGTGGCGCCT
The DNA here is from genome assembly GCA_031893035.1 of Dermolepida albohirtum. Taxonomy (NCBI): domain Eukaryota; kingdom Metazoa; phylum Arthropoda; class Insecta; order Coleoptera; family Scarabaeidae; genus Dermolepida; species Dermolepida albohirtum. The sequence goes on along the minus strand of JAVIWB010005665.1, from coordinate 23,186 downwards.
TTTAAGATCATTTTGTATAGAGAACCCTCCCTAACTTCACAAAATACTAGCAAGATAGCACCCTTAGGAGTAAGTTATAGAATCCTTCACAGGTAAGTAATTCGGTTTGAAGTATAGCTGTAAGTTCGATTTCGTTACATACCCAGAAAACATTCCGCTTATTATTATCAAGTATAACAATACCATATAGCAACCAACAAAATTTTATATAACAACTTATAATACTATTAAGCAACATTTTATTTAGGGATCTTAACTGGGAACTCTATGTTCAAAAATTGTAGACCTGCTACCCTGTACACTATAATATTAGTTTGTCTTATAATTAAAGTATAGTACCAGCTATTTATTCCTAGAACTCGACATGATTACGTAAACGAAAATTTTCCTATGATTTATCAAGGACAGGTTATTAGAAGTTTTTGTTTCAATATACTTTATTTATTTAACAATTTTTGAACTGAACGTAGAAATTCATAGGAAATGTTCGTTTCTTTTTCTTTTTACGAAATAAAGAAAATATATTAATACTAGTATTTAAAACAAATAACATGAATATAGTAATAAAATATTCGAATTCGAAAATAATAATGTAAGCGATAATACTGATGTCTGTCAGATATGAAGATAAACAATTTTTATATTTTTGCAAGGCCTTTTGCAACATTCGGCTATATATATATATATATATATATATATATATATATATATATATAAAATTAAAAGATCATCTTAAAAAAATAATACTCTGTAAATTGTTATAAATAATAAACAACCACAAAAATAACAACCACTGAAATAGTAAAACATATTTAAAAACCAACCAACCAATGAAAGTTATGAAAATATAAACGTAGAAAATAAAATATTACTTACCAGTGCACTTTTCTAATGTTCTGAAAACCACCTCTGCAGAATTTCGTGCCTTGGTACGATAAATAATTAATGAATTGCTTCTATCGAATTAAGAAGAAATAATATCAAAATTAGAAGGTCGCAAACTTTGCGACGACACTTTTGGAAAATATGAACTAATTATTGAATAGTGAAAAAAGGAAATGTTTGACTAAAGACAATGCTAAAAATAGTACAGATAGATTAGTTGACCACCTAAATGAGATAACACGAGATAAAGAATTTTTTAAAATATACAAGCAAAAATTTGAAGAACATTGGACGAAAATTAAGCCTTTCGCATACTATTGCTATAAAGCAACAATTGAAGCAATGGATTGAGGCTGATACAAGTGCTCCGAAGAAGGTAAAGACTGTACACTCGGCCGAAAAGATTATGGTTACTGTCTTTTAGAACTACAGTAGAATCCTTTCTATCGATTATTTTCAAAAAGTAAAACAGTAACATGGAGTACTATGCACCCCTTTTAGATCAACTGTATGATGCAATACAACGCAAAAGACTCCAAAGAAGAAACTAGTGGTTTTTCTTCAGTATAATGTATTCCCTTTTCGACTGTTCCAGTGACAAAATTTCATGAGCTTCATCAGAACTGTTTCTGCATTAAGATTATTCACGAGACATCCTAACTAAAACTGTCTCGGTGAAGAGAAATATGAGTCGAATTGGGAAGTAAACACTAAAACTAACGCATATTTCGAACAGTTTGATAAAACATACGTTTCTAAAGAAATTGAAATAAGCGGTGGAAAAAACGTAATGAAAAATACGTTGAATATTAAAATATTTTTTGCTAAAATGTTTACGTTTTCTTGCCTGGACTTGCTACAATTGACGCATAAGTGAACCACAGAAAGAGATTAGGAAAAGACACCAAAGAATAAAACATGGAAACAAGTACCATTTTCGTTGCTCCGATATAAATAAACTCGAAAAGACATACACAAGAAATATTAAAAAAAACTTCTGGAAAAAGTGATAAATAAGAAGTAAATAAACAGTCAGAGCAACCCATATTGTCAATGAATAGTTTACCGGTATTATGGTGAGGAAGAGCGAGAAAAATCTATATGATATAATAATAAATCATGCCTTAACATCCCCCAATATTAACGCCAATAGCAATCATTGACACGTTTCAGACAAAGTAACGAAATAAAACATTAAATGTTCTAAAAAACAGTCCATTTTGCTTTAAAAAGATAATTTCGATTATAACTAATCTCGCGATAAGGAAGACAATTTAAATAAAAATAAAACCAGACCTCCTTTTATTTTACTTCATAATTATTTTACAATTCTGAAGTAAATAATGAATTATTGAAAACTAATTAAAATCATATATCAAATATATATATCTTAAGCAAGACAAAATTTTTAATAGCAGCTAATACTATTTTGAAACATATGTAAATAAATTTTACGCACTTTAATTGTGAATTTCATACTCAAAAACTGTAATTATCTACTAACCTACGAGTATATACCATCATATTATTTTATCTTCAAATAAAAATATAAAAAGGCTTTTATAGAGACTCAGGATAATGTAAAAATATTTCAGTGTATTCCAAGAACTTGACATGTTTACAGAGATGTAACTTTCACATGATTTATCAAGGATAGATTATTAGAATTTTTTGTTTTTTTGTTTCCATATTCTTTGAGTACTATTTGATTGCAGTAAATTGAATTGGATATTAAAAAAAAATGAAAAAGAGACGTGAAAAACAGTTTTCTGTTGAAAATAAGAACATACGTATTATTGTAAGTGGTTTATAAGCCATTGTCATCTACCATTTGAAATATATATATATATATATATATATATATATATATATATATATATATATATATATAATATATATACATGTATATAATTGAAAATATTAATACAAATATACTTAATAGTGTACTAAAATACATTTCATTGTTCCTGTTTAGAGCAGAAATTAGCGGTCAGAATGTACAAGTAGAAATATCTCAAGGAACACTTAGCGGAGCAACTCGGGAGAATATAGAAGGTGGTACTTTAAGTAAATTATCAAAAAGATTCCATATGGAAAACCACCCGTAGGCAAATTAGGTTTTAAGATAAAAGATTTTTACACAACATCTATATTGAAAATTTTAATATGTAGTTTAAATACACGTTTGGGCATAAATATGTTAAAAGTAATACTAATGGATTTTTCACAGGCGTCGGAATTAGCAGATGGTTGCGATGGCATGAGAGATGCGAACCAAGATTCATCCCAATGTAATAGTCAAGAAGACTGTCTATACCTCAACATTTACAAACCTAGAGTAAATTTTCTTAACTATTAACGGGCGACAATATAAAAAATCAATATTCCACCAGCTGCAATCTCAAGGTGATTCTGGTTTACCAGTTCTGTTTCATATACATAGTGGGGGATCTTCCGGGGGCGGCTCCGGTACTAAACAGTCCCACACTGCTTATTTTAAAAGTGATGATGTATTATCTTTTGAGAATAGGGACGAATTATATTTACCATTAATATCAGCAAATGAAATATCACCCAAAATTACAGTACAGTTTACAGAAAATAACATAATTAATTTTATAAATATAGAATATGTTGTTAAAAAACTGTATGTGCCGCTAATGAACACGACAACTGAAAAAAATTGTAGAAAAGGGGAAAAAATTAATAAAAACTTACTACAACTAGAAAAATGATGAATACGAAATAAAAGTCAAATGAAATCAGAATAGAGGAATTAAATGTTAGAGTATCTCAACTGACCAGAAGACAGAGTTGATTATGAATGAATGTAGAGACTGTATAGCCAAAAATCTAAATGAATTGGGTAAAACAGATTTAATAACAATGGAAATTAGAGAAAAGCCCGACGGTCGCCATTTAGCCGTAAATCATAAAGAGCAAATTTCGAAGAAAAATAGAAAATGAAGATCGTTGTGCAAGATTGGAAGCAAGTTGGACTGGTTACAGATATGTCTTCCCCATACGTCAGCTCTACTTTTTGTGATGCAAATTCGTTTGTAGATTATGGGCCATTGAGTAAGCATGCAGACAAAATTAACTTCTCCTTGTCAAACAATGATCAAAACTTTAATAGTAGTAAATTATTTATTGTAATCGACTCAGTGCATGGGTATTTTCAACTGCTCTTGTCTAATGTGACTTGATAGAAGACCACACTTATTACTCAGAATATAACCACCATAATCTTTGGTTTAACTAATGCTGCCTTTTATTTCTCCAAACTAATGCACAAAGTCCACTTAAAAATAAAGTTGTTGTCATCCAACTAGATACTACTTGTATGACAACTATACTAATACAAAATTAGCAGCTAAATTATCAAAATTTGTGTTTGTGAAGGACAGAATAGAGCATTTAGACTTTATTATTTCTTCACTTTTTCTGAACCACTCACTAAACTTTCGAAGATAAGAAGAATTTTTTATGGGAGCAAGATCAAGAACAACCCCTGAATAAACTAACTATAAACTATATTAACATCGAAGCCCGTTTTGCAAAGATACAATCCAAATACGACAGAAAATATACTACACAGAGATAAAAGTACTTGGGAACAAGCAGTAATGTTAATGTAGAAAAGGGATATGAATGCCTCTGCTCCGTATATTATGTAAATAGAAGTCGAAAAGATGTATCATTACAGCAAGTTAAAATTTCTTTCGATAATATGGGCAATAGACGGATTAATAGTTTTGTCATTAAATACTAATTTGACTGTTATAACTTATTGCTAAACATTTATTTATTTGAGTGCTAACAAAACATAGAATGTACAAACAATTCGTTAATACAATTTGCTTAGCGAATAATAATTTTATATAAAGCACACACGAAGTGTCAAAATGTAGCCTGTCGATGCACTAAACCGAGCAGCCAGGGGAGTACTGAAGCAAGAAAGCCAATATGCGATTTTTACAATTAACAGAGAAGTGGATCTGAATCCAATATTCAGATGATGATATCCAGAAACGATTTGAAGGAAAGATCGAAGAGAGAAAAAGGGTGAGTGTGAAGACTCATAAATCATTTATTATATAAAGAAATAGAAACAAATTCAGGTGATTTAAATTCGTAGTGACTACATAAATGCGAAAGACATTATTGAAGTAAATATTATACCTTAATGGGACATACTAGTTGTGAAAGAACTTTAAATAAAGTGAGATATTAATATTGTTTTCTAAATATGCGCTACCGATTCCCATCCTGCAACGTTGCATCCTATGTTTTTATTTTACGTCGTAAAAATGTACCAATTTCTGCGCGATACATAGAATTAAGCGCGTCTTAAATTCCACTATACATTCTCAAGCAAATGGATTGGTAGAGAAGCTAAATCGGATGCTGTTACTAATCGTAGAAAACGCCGATAAAGCAAACCGGGATAAACATTTAAAGAAAATTAAAGGAGATTTGAAAACGGCAGTTAACAAAACATAGAGAAGGATAACCTTTGAATTGTTATATGCCTAGAATTAGAAATGATAAAATGCGAGAGATAATAATACAAAATAAGAAGTGCATCGTCACAGCCAAATTGCAAGAAAAAGTGAGAGGAAACATAAAACACGAGCAAGTAAATATGAGAAAAGTATGATAAAAATAGACGAGTAGGTATTAAATACAATGTAGGCGACATAGTTTTTATGAAAATATATGAAAGTGAGAATTTAGAAGATGGACTAGAAAATGGACAAAAGGAGCACGCAGAAGAAAAATATGAATCTAAAGGAAACCAACCTAGAGGAAAACGGCAGTGGAAAGAGACAACCACGTAAATATACAGATTGGGAATTGTAATTACTAGTTATCACATAAGATCTATTATTTTGTTTGAGATAAAAACCTTGACGCCAAGATTTATGCAGGATGTTTTAGTTACTTAGTTGATTAGATGATTTTATGTCTATCTACATGATTTATTTATTATAAACGACATGATTTATTTATTATAAGGCTGACAGGATAACATGAAATGGAAAGAGTTGAACTCAAGTGTTTCGAGAAGAGCATCATTTATTTATGTTGTTTTGTTTAAATATATAATAAAAAAATAGAATATTAGTTATTTTGAGTGTAGTTAATACAAGTAGTAATAGATTGTGTCATTACGACACAAGGACAGAAACAATAGTAAAACATAAACATATGCTACATTTGCTATCAAAAAGCATTCGACATCATCCCACAGAGCTGGCTAACAAATGTACCAGAAATATATAAAATAAACTCCAACATTATAATAACAATCATACAGACGTGGAGAACAATAATATATTTCAACACAAACAACAGTCAAAAAGAAATAAGAAAACGTCAAAATCAATCGAGAAATATTTTAGGGTTTCACTTACAATTAGTGCTCTCTAGTTTTATCTATGCTTTCGAATATAAAGAACGACGCGCAATAGAACTTCAAAATAAATTAGCGCAGTTTACAACATTCAATACGCCACTTACTCAACACGGATGACATAATTATATTTGCTTCAAATAAAACACAAATGCAGTCACTCAGTGACATGTAATTGAACAATCCACAAAAGAAACAAACATGCAGTTTGAAATAAAGGAATGCAAAATATTTCACATAGAGAAAGGAAAATATGAACAACGGAAACACTACACAATGAAACACTTGAGAATATGGAACCGCAAGAAATCTACAAATACCTAGGTTTCGAACAGAGTACATGTATAAGTCACGCATACATCAAACAGAAACTTAAAAAGAAATACAAACGCAGGCTTACACTAGTAAAAGTTGAAACTAAATTGTAAAAACACCGTGAAAAGGCGACAACACTTACGCAAGTTCAGTTTTGACATACTAATTTAATATCATTGATCAGATTTCGAAGAACCAAACCGTCTCAAAAGCAGAAAACCAACGGAACAACGAACGCTATATCCAAACTCATACACCAACGAAATAACAATAAGCAGGAAGTAAGAGGACTCATAGACCTATAAGCACTACGTAATACACAAATGGAGAATCCAAGAAAATATTTACAAGCGCAAGCACTCCATTAGTTCATTAAATCATAGAAGTAGATGAACAATATACCCCACTCAACTTACACCAAGAAGACATAAAAAAACCAAGACAAAACAAAAAAAGATACATGGGTATAAAAATTCTCCATGGCAACTTTTATAACATAATGCAAGATACGTACATAGATGCACAATCACATAAATGATTGGTCTCAGGACATCTTTTTCCTGAAACTAAAGAGAAGAGTTTCACATAGCCATTCAAGATAATGTTTTATTAATAGTCTTCATTCTGTTTTCTTTTTGAAACTCATACATGTAGTGCATTGCTAATTTTCTGAAAAGATATTTTATCTGCAGAAAGAGATAGCTATTTTGATCAAGGTTTATAATATGATTAAACCTGCACATTGCTGATTTTCAGAGAAAATCTTCCTTTCAATAGAAATAAAAAATATATCGTTTCGTTTGAGAAAAGAAATCTTTCGGTTAAATCAAAAACAATAAAATGGATGTCATCATTTAACACAATCAATAACATTAGTAAAGGAATTTGAAAGAATTACGTATATATACTATATATATATATATATATATATATATATATATATATACATATATATGTATGTATGTATGTGTGTGTATTTATGTATGTAGACACGTATATATGTATATATATATATCTAATAAGACTTGGACGTTTAACGTCTTTCATAATGTGTATAGAAATAATGATACTAGCTTTCCTGTTGCCTTTATTATATTGTATATTATGTATATTCATACACATAAACATATACAAAAGCAAAAAATTAAAATTAACAATAGATATCATACCTTAAGTATATCTAAATTTGTACATATTTTTGAGGATTCAAGCACATATTATGTTTTTACTATTATCTTCGTTTGATCAAAATTTAAAATAATTCAAGGACAATTAAATAAAACTACTTGCATTTAGTTTTGTTTCACTATTTTTATTTGATTTTATATTAATAATTTTATATATGCATACATGCCTAAATAGATCACGATTTTAGAATCTCTTCAAATTCATATTAATCTCCTTAGAAATAATCTGCATATATTTGATCCCAGAAGTCCATATTGGCTTGCAATAAATCGACTGATGGGTAGGAACCGTCGGTCGCGATCTCGAGGTAATTGCGTTCGCCAGTTGCAAATGCTATCCATGTATAATCAAAACCTTCGGGAGTTGGATTTCCGTCTATCATGAAATTAGTCCACAGGTCCACCATATTTCTCCAAGCTAAGTCTTCAACACTACCTGATTCAATGGTATTTTGAGAATTTTGCGTATTGAAGAATAAATATCCCAAATGGGCACCGTGAGCAGCTCCTATGCGATAAAAATTTCATATAAATATTGTGAGGCTAACTCTAATTTGCCATAAAGAAAAGTATACAGTATATAGTATTACCTTGACTAGATGGTGGACCAGAATTTAATCCAGTAACAGCAGTAAAGTAATATAAATAAATTGGTTGAGTAGCAGTCTGTACTTGTCCAGACACCGCTCTGTAGTGTGGATAGAGGAATTGATAATCCGTGTCCAAAACAGCATCAGCAGACAAAACTCCCCAAGATACTCCTTCTCCAAAATAAAACTCTTCGATTCTTTGAACAATATCTTGTTCTGCGTCTGATCCGGCTTCAATTCCTAAATCGGGAGGAATAAAATCTGCTAAATTAGATGCTGGACCAGATCCATCCATATTATTTACTCCATTTAAATAGGGTACTTGATTAAAACTTCCAGATTGAATAATTTCTATTGGCCATCTATCCAAAAAAACTGGCTCAGTAGAAGATACTTCTACAATAGGTCTGAATAAATATGGATAAGTCGATTTTAATGCCTGAAAATGTTGCATTATAAATGTTTGTTACTCCAATATGATATATTATTACTGTTTGGGCTGATCTTATTTGGCTCTCTTCGACTTCTTGTAGAGATGCTACCATTGCTTCCCAATCATCTACTTGAATTCCTAAGTATTCAGCTACAATTACAGCACTATTTCTAGTATGAGTGATAGCATCAGGCGTGAAGGCAGTACCACTTTCAGATATAGCTTTATGGAATAAACCTGAAATATTAATAAGTAAGATAGAGTAGCGGTGTAATGCAATAGGTGTCCGTAATAGGTTTGCCTTTAGAGCAGAACGAAAAGAACACCTCGGTAGACTAAGTAAATATTATACCCATTTTACAATAATCTTACAATTAACTGAATTGGGACTGAAAAGCATCATTGATTTTTTGGTAATCTAGGACTCGAATCCAAGACCTTAACATTTATAATCTAGTCACCCATTCGCTAAACTACTATGGTCTAGTAATATAGTACAACTATAAAATATAAGTTTTTTAAAATTATACCTGAGGACATAGATGACAATACATGGTAATGAGTGCACATAGATCCTGCGCTTTCTCCAGATATTACAACATTGTTTGGATCACCTCCAAAATACTCAATATTTTGTTGTACCCATTGAAGGGCAAGTACTTGATCTTTCAATGCAGCATTTCCAGTAAGTCCCAAACTGGCATCATCCAATGATAGGAAGCCTAAAGCCAATGGAATAGCAAAATTACGAAAAGAAATTTAGTGTAAAGCATTAAACTAATGATATACTATGTGTAGCTTACCTAGTGCTCCTAGACGGTAATTAATGCTTACAAAAACTATGTCTTTTGTCAATAAAAATCCACCACCATAGTTCATTTCACCAGAGCCGCCTCCTTCAAATCCTCCTCCATGAATGCGAAACAGAACTGGTAAACCAGTAACATTTTCGACTTGCAACTAAAATAAGTACTTTATTTTTCTATACTTTAATAAAAAACATTAAATTACTCCAGGTGTGTATATGCTAAGGTACAAACAATCTTCTTGACTGTTACATTGAGATGAATCTTGTGTAGCATCTCTCACACCATCCCAACCATCTGCTAAATCTGTAGCCTACAAGATAAAATATTTTAGTACAATTATTTCAATAATATTTTCAAATATTCGGTTAATGTAAAAATTTGTAAATTCTTAAAATCAAAGGGAAGAAGCAAATATCTACTTACCTTGAATCTTAAATTACCTACAGGTGGTTTGCCATATGGTATATTTTTGAAGATGTAGTAAGTACCACCATCTACATTTTCCCGCGTTCCACCGCTAAGTAGTCCTTGTGGTATTTCTACCTGTATATTCTGACAACTTATTCCTGTTATCAGCAAAAATATTGAGATGTATTTTAATAAACAATAAGACATCATCGTGTAGATACTTCTCAATAAGTCATCTAAAGTTGCGATTCTCAAGTTTATATACCAAGATTTCAAGTGGATGGTGATGATATAATTTCGTCATTCATTCTTAATTGCTTGTATCTCAAGTAATCATATAAATGTTAATTTTCTCGAACAATGTGTCTAAATTATTTAAAAATAGGTAATTCAATTCCGCAAGTTCTGAACCAGTTATTATGTAAGCGCTAATTGAAGTTATGTATCTGTTCGTCTAGTTACTTACCTATTGATAATATCTTGTCAATAATGTATGTTCACATCTTAAATGGGAAGTTCGCAAAGGAGTCAAAATAGGTTTATTTAGTTCAAGTTGTTATTGCTCTACAGCGAGTATGAGACAATAATCTATTTTTGTAGATGCTTAACGTTACGTTATCGATCTAACTCGTAGACTTCCGCGATCGTTGTCGATATTTTCTCATTTCTTTGCTCATCTTGGCTCCCGGGCTGGAACCGCATCTTCGTCAACGCTGACGCCGACATTTTGTCACTACTTGGAGGAAGAGTTTGTGTAGGGATATAGGTCACGGATCAATGGAGCGTTTTGGTTGCGGTTGAGAAGCTTTGAGATACAGAACTGCCAGGCGCAGAGGATAACCATCATCGCAGTTTAGGTTATTGGGGTGTTTAGAGATTTCTATAGATTCACAGGTTTCTTAGTCATCGTAATGACTATTGCGGGACAGAATTTTGGTCTAAGCGAATTGGATATGGTACCCTGTTTCAAGCTTATGCTCAGCAAGTGCAGAACCCTAATCCAACGCTCATGCTCTGAAACACGAGTACCGACAGACCGCTTTGTGCGCTTTTGTGATTTATAATTTCATACACTTTTTTTAACACTTAAATTCTTATTTTCGATAAAAAAAAATAATATTTTATTTCGCCATATAAGTATCTAATAGGAAATAAGAACAAAAAAATGCCATTACATATCAAAGTAATTTCTGATGAAATAATTACAAGTTCATATAGACGAATTAGCATACTTTAATATTAACCCAATATAAATCTACAATTAAATAAATGTTGCAAAATTATCTATATTAAACAATTTTATAAGAGTAAGAATAATTTATTTTTATCAATTCAGATGGAAGCAACTGGGATATTTCAAACAACGTAATGGAATTTAAAGAATAGGAAAGAATAATCGCCTCTATTTCATACTTTATACGTTTTGTACTTTCGACGCTAGTTCCAAATAATAGAGCCAATCTATTATCCACAGCCACAAGTTTTTCTAAAAAACACAAAATTTGTCTCAGCAGTTGTAAGATAGGTTTTCAATTAATAGGAACATATTAAGCATCCAGTGAGCACACTTTCCAAAATCTAACTTTTCAACTGTGCCTATTGAAGAGCAATATATTTCTTCCTAAGATCGAGACTATTTTTGGTGCTTGTCCACCTGATACATGTTCACGAAATTTTCTTCTGAATTTAAGACAGAATCCAGTTTTTAAATACTTGTTACGAAAGGGCAGTTTCAGTTAATGTAACATTATAGACGTATTGAAATCGTTGAAACTTCGTGAGCAGCAATATTTATAAGTAAGGAGCCCATAAACGCATTTCTTTTGTTTATTAGATTTATTATTTATATAATTTTCCCAGTCAAGATCAAGCCTAAAAAGTAGCCTGGTCATTAAGTGTCGATGAATTAAAAAGAAAATGTAAATAATTAGATAGTTTTTTCGGGAATTTGAAACTACCGCCTATATTATGTTGAATCCTTTAAATTTGAAAAACATCCGTTCGGTTTAGTCATTTGAATAGTCGGACACAGTTCTACAGTGTTTAGCATGTCTTGATTACGTCCTAAGACAATGAAATATTCCTGGAATTATTTTCGTACATTATTATTAAACGATTAAGCGAATTATATATGTAATGTTATAGGCTACTCTAAATAAGTGAAATTTTGATATTCTCGTTGACGTTCCTGCTGAAATGTAAAATGGATATTAAAAATACATTTAGAATTCTGAAAAGAAATTGTATTATTTTTCTACTTATTTAGTTCGGTTGCGTTCGTATTTTACACTTTATACAGTATCCCAAGAGAGTAAGAATTCTGCATATGTCAGTTTTTATTCAACAGTTCGGCTTTATTTTATCAATAAATACATCTCTTCGAAATATAAGTGAACGTATAAACTTTATCAAATATTAGTAAAGTATACTTGTTTATATTTCCTCGTCAGATTAAATCAGTACACATACTTATAACTTAATTTTTAAAGTCATTGTTTATACACAAGTGAAATTATCTTTTATTGTACGGTAAATTTAATTGCACATTAATAATAGTATAGTTGCCTCATATCAGATTAATTACTTCATCTATTAGCACTTCGTATTTAGTTTAATAGATAACAAAATCAAGATAATTCGTTATATTTTTATCAAAATACTTAATAATTAAAGAAATAAGACGAATGTGTTATCACTAGCACAAGTTTCTCATTACAAGGGGGTCAATTATTCTTGATAAATTATTAAATGATAAATATATTGCTTTCGAAAAAATAGTATAAGAATTAATAGTATAAGGAGTTTGCTTTTGCTTATTAATTAATTAATTATTGATAAACGCTGTTACTAAATCAATTAAATAAGTTAATCCATTAGCAATTCATTTCCTATTGGTCAGTTCAATCGTTGTAGCGAACTTCGAAAGAAACGGAAACCATTAACGATTTCATTGCATGATGTGGTATTATATAACAAAGTATAAGTTGAATAAGTAATAATATATTTTGATTTGCTGCCGCGTGAAATAAGATGTTCACGAGAAGCGAGGACGTCAAATTAAATAGTACAAAGTTGGGTTGGGTTGGGTTGGGTTGGGTTGGGTTGGGTTGGGTTGGGTTGGGTTGGGTTGGGTTGGGTTGGGTTGGGTTGGGTTGGGTTGGGTTGGGTTGGGTTGGGTTGGGTTGGGTTGGGTTGGGTTGGGTTGGGTTGGGTTGGGTTGGGTTGGGTTGGGTTGGGTTGGGTTGGGTTGGGTTGGGTTGGGTTGGGTTGGGTTGGGTTGGGTTGGGTTGGGTTGGGTTGGGTTGGGTTGGGTTGGGTTGGGTTGGGTTGGGTTGGGTTGGGTTGGGTTGGGTTGGGTTGGGTTGGGTTGGGTTGGGTTGGGTTGGGTTGGGTTGGGTTGGGTTGGGTTGGGTTGGGTTGGGTTGGGTTGGGTTGGGTTGGGTTGGGTTGGGTTGGGTTGGGTTGGGTTGGGTTGGGTTGGGTTGGGTTGGGTTGGGTTGGGTTGGGTTGGGTTGGGTTGGGTTGGGTTGGGTTGGGTTGGGTTGGGTTGGGTTGGGTTGGGTTGGGTTGGGTTGGGTTGGGTTGGGTTAGGGTTGGGTTGGGTTGGGTTGGGTTGGGTTGGGTTGGGTTGGGTTGGGTTGGGTTGGGTTGCGTTGGGTTGGGTTGGGTTGGGTTGGGTTGGGTTGGGTTGGGTTGGGTTGGGTTGGGTTGGGTTGGGTTGGGTTGGGTTGGGTTGGGTTGGGTTGGGTTGGGTTGGGTTGGGTTGGGTTGGGTTGGGTTGGGTTGGGTTGGGTTGGGTTGGGTTGGGTTGGGTTGGGTTGGGTTGGGTTGGGTTGGGTTGGGTTGGGTTGGGTTGGGTTGGGTTGGGTTGGGTTGGGTTGGGTTGGGTTGGGTTGGGTTGGGTTGGGTTGGGTTGGGTTGGGTTGGGTTGGGTTGGGTTGGGTTGGGTTGGGTTGGGTTGGGTTGGGTTGGGTTGGGTTGGGTTGGGTTGGGTTGGGTTGGGTTGGGTTGGGTTGGGTTGGGTTGGGTTGGGTTGGGTTGGGTTGGGTTGGGTTGGGTTGGGTTGGGTTGGGTTGGGTTGGGTTGGGTTGGGTTGGGTTGGGTTGGGTTGGGTTGGGTTGGGTTGGGTTGGGTTGGGTTGGGTTGGGTTGGGTTGGGTTGGGTTGGGTTGGGTTGGGTTGGGTTGGGTTGGGTTGGGTTGGGTTGGGTTGGGTTGGGTTGGGTTGGGTTGGGTTGGGTTGGGTTGGGTTGGGTTGGGTTGGGTTGGGTTGGGTTGGGTTGGGTTGGGTTGGGTTGGGTTGGGTTGGGTTGGGTTGGGTTGGGTTGGGTTGGGTTGGGTTGGGTTGGGTTGGGTTGGGTTGGGTTGGGTTGGGTTGGGTTGGGTTGGGTTGGGTTGGGTTGGGTTGGGTTGGGTTGGGTTGGGTTGGGTTGGGTGTCATCGATATTGCTAAGAAAAAGCACACGATTTTATTGACATTTAGGAAACATCTGCATAATGAATCATTTATTTTCAAGCAATGACTCTTATCCGAGACACTTTAAAAAGTACAAAAACCGCATCGGAAAAGAGATATAAAATGTGTGGATAAAATATTATTACTTACAAGCAAAGTCTTAACAATTAGAATCAAGGCGTGCACCTGGCATAGCTATACCTACCTATAAAAAACAAATGTAAAAGCTGTCTACGTAGGTTACCCAAGTGTAAACTTACAGAATGATCAAGTAAGTATGATAAATTAGCTGTTAGAACAATAAGAAATAACAGCAGCAAAATAAAAAGAATATAATAATATCGAAACCGTTGTAAAGACAAACTTCATAAGTCAAAAGTCAGAGCATGTGTGCATAATAGTCTACTCTACATATGTTTGCCTCTACTTCTTCACGATTTCTTGACATAATGAGGTAAGGATGAATTAGACAAATGCTCGTATGTTCGTATTTTACAGCGTTATTGACACACCAGAAAGTTTTCGTGGTTTCAACTTTAGAAATAATAGGTTTGTTTAGCCGACAATACAGCAATCTATTTATACATAATAAATTTTAAGCAGGTGGTTATTGTTACTTTCTTACTTAGCATAATTTATTTTATTTGAACTACAACGAAACAGCGAAAGTGACAACTCTAGCACGAAGGAGAAACTGGCGTCTTTACTTATAAAGAGCACATTATACTATTAAGACAATTGTTTAGTTTCATTGTGCCACAATGAATGTCTTTATAAATTATAACATTTATGCAAGTGCTTAATGTTACTTTTTTACTTATATTATTTTCACTACTATAACATTGCAAAGTTCACGATTGTGGTGCAGTCATCTCAGTAACGGATAAAAATTCCATTGTACTGTTGAAACAGCCGTACTCCTTATCAAAACTTAACGAATACATAAAGTGGTTTTTATAAGTGTAATCATACTATTAACGATATATGTACATACGCAATTATCCAATATATCTTTCAAATTTAGAAAATAAGCTACGGTTAGAATTTTTATCAATTGACGAACCTCCAAGTACAAAATGCGTTAGTTTTAAGTGCTATGTCCTGTTTATGCACTCAAATGCATTAATATATGTATATATATATATATATATATATATATATATATATATATATATATATATATATAAAAGGGTTTTCCAATAGGGACTTGCAAATTATGATCTTATAAAGGGTTTTCCAATAGGGACTTGACAACTTTTAATTCAATTTGTGAACGCACCCTTTCACTAATCATCGAACTGTCACTGTCAATTTATTCACTAAACTTAACATTTTCATCATGGTAAAGTATACGAACGAACAACGTCTGCAAATTATAAAAATTTACTACAGAAATTCGGAGTCGATGACCGCTACTTTAAGAGCGTTAACTCCGATTTTCGGTCATAATTTTCGCCCTAGTAGACAGGCAGTAACAGGTTTAGTGCAAAAATTTGAGTCTACATATTCGTTGTGTGATGTTGCCGTGCCAGTGAGACAACGGGTTGGTCGAAGTGTCGAAAATATCGCTGCCGTTGAAACGTCCGTAGCAAATGATCCAAATCAGTCAATTCCACGGCGTTCTCAAGAGTTGGGCATCGCCCAGACCACTTTATGGCGAATTTTGCGTAAGGATCTTGGTTTACACCCATACAAGATCAAGCTGACTCAAGAATTGAAGCCGATGGACCACTTGAAGCGACGTGCGTTCTCCGATTGGGCTCTGGAAAAGATGCGCCAAGATGATTAATTTCATCGCAAAATCATTTTCAGCGACGAAGCTCATTTTTGGCTCAATGGGTTCGTCAATAAGCAAAATATGCGTTATTGGTCGGGTGAAAATCCACATGTGCTTCATGAAACACCACTTCATCCATGAAAAATAACTGTTTGGTGCGGTTTGCATGCCGGCCGCGTCATAGGGCCATATTTTTTCGTTGACGATAATGTTCGTCACGTTACTGTGAATGGTAATCGTTATCGCGCCATGATTACCGATTATTTTTGACCCGAATTGGAAGATATGGACTTGGACAACATGTGGTTTCAGCAAGACGGTGCCACAAGCCACACAGCACACGTTACAATCGATTTATTGAAGAGTAAGTTTGATGAGCGTGTTATCTCAAGAAATGGACCAGTCGATTGGCCGCCTCGTTCGTGCGATTTAACGCCTCTAGACTTTTTTCTTTGGGGCTACCTCAAGTCATTGGTCTATGCCAACAAGCCGACAACGTTGGAAGAGCTCAGAGCCAACATTGAACGCGAAATAGCAGCCGTTTCGGCCGAATTGTGTGGCCGAGTCATCGAAAATTGGGTCCAACGAATCGACCGCTGCAAACGTACCCGCGTGTCGAGTTCCATTCATAAATGTTTTGATTGTACTTCAACCCGATAATAAAGTTTTTAAAATATCTCAAATGGTCTGCATTTTATTTTGAAAAAAAGTTGTCAAGTAATTATTGGAAAACCCTTTATATATTGCCTACTTTCATTGTGCCACAATTACTGTCTATTAACCGTCAAAATTAAAACACTTATGCAGGTGCTTATTTTTGCTTTCTTACTTCTATTATTTTAATTACTATAACAAGGCAAAGTTGACGACTGTGTTGCCAAAACGGAACTAGCGTCTCTAGTTATTTTCATATCAATACTTGTTCAAGTTAATGTTGAAAATAAAATATTTTTGTTTTTATTTGGAATGTATATTATGCGTTTTATGTATGTATATTATTATTAATATGTGTTTTAAAAATATTTTTGTTTTATGTATATTGTGATGTATTTTATATAATAATTATACTTGTTCTTATCATACGTAAACTAACGCATACATACTGGTCGGCAGCACCTTTTGTCGTTGTGCACACATTGTAATCAGGGGACCGAGATCAGTCTACCCAACCGGCTAGGTCACCGTTGCTGCCGGGTAGTTGCATAAAGCTTCTCCAATGGGTGTAAGGTTGAAGGTGTCAAACATTTCCACTCTATTGGGTTGCATGGGTACCTCGATGCGTTGAACGCGATGAGAGGTATTTTCAACTGTATCGTTATGTATGTACGGATACGCATAGAACGATATGAACTGCTTCTCTATTTAGTGTTTGAACTGTTATTTTTATACTAGAATTATATGCACATGCATCTTCACATACCGAACGCTTTGCTATTTAAAATAAAATTATTTAAAACATTTATGTGTTATTTCAATTAGGAAGGGCTTTCAAATCAGAGACTTCCCTTAACAATACATATTCAGATAAATTACCGCACTTTTGTAAATATAGATAAAATATGATTCTTCTTTCAAATTTTTTAATATTCGATGCTGTTTCCAAATCATTTATTTAATCAATTTACATACTTACTAAGAATTAGTAATTACAAGTTCAAAATGTTACATTGGTCATCTCGGTAAAAGATAAAAATTTCATTGTACAGTTTGTACAACCGTACTCCTTATCAAAACTTAACGAATAAATAAAGTGCTTTTTATAAATGCTATCATACTATATTATATACAATTGTCTGATATATCAATCAAGAATCTTTATCAACTGACGAACCTCCAAGTACAAAATGCGTTAGTTTTAAGTGGTATGTTCTGCTTATGCACTCAAGTTTATTAAAAAATAGTGGAATTGAGTATACGATGTATCTTAATTATTCAAATATTAAAGGTCAAAGGTTCTTGTAACAGGAATACCAAATACCTAATAAAATATTCACTTTTAAAATCGAGTTACAAAATCCGTTTTAAAAAAATCAGTTCTTTATGGGTTGGAAGAATTAACTGGCTATAATTTTAGTTATTCAAAGGGTAACTTGAAAGAAATTTAAAAAATATTAATTTATTTTCTCGAGGATTCTGCACTTCATTTCTAGAATACAAATGGTTCATTTTATTTATAAATAAATTCACCAACTCTTATAATAATAAAATCAAAATAGAATCAATACTAGCAAAACATCGCTCAAACATTAGGAAAAAACTCAAGAAAAACGGCAGAATTGAACGCATTAAATAAAAAAACATGATTAAGTTAAAAGCCAAGAAGTTTTAACACATATATTTAACTACTCAATATCGGAAGATAGTAAAACTTTCGCTTATGGTGTTGGCAGTTGACAAAAAATAACTCGAGAATATTTGTCAGAAGAGATTGAAAAATGACTCCCTCTAAAAAAACAACCTTACTTACAACGTACTTAATATAAAACTACAGTTAACGAAGAAATGATTATGCCGATGTTTCGTTCAATGCTAAAACTCACCAGAAAATCTGGCTTTGTCAGAATTTATGCACACCTGGTGGTTGTTATAACCGAAACGGCTATACAAGAGCGAGAGAAAACTATTCGTTTATTTTTCGGATAGTAATGAAAACACTTATCATTTTCTATTCATAATTTGACGATTGATAAAAAAGAGTGCCAACAGATATTAATATATAACATTGTGCCACGTCAAAATATATCTTGGTGTGACTTTCCAAAAGCTTTTGTGGAAAATAGTTCTTTCGGAAATTGTTAAAACAGTAGAGAAACATCAGAGTTCGAGAATATCGACATATTACGGGATTTTCTGTAGATTTGTCGAAATTTTCTCTGTTATATTAAATTTATTCAAAAAAATTAATTGTGATAGTGAAATATCATCGCGATGTGTCTATAAAATTCACATCAAAAATCATGGCTTAAGTCTAAAATTTTCTAAAAACAACAGTGTCCGCAAACACCTATCTGCAGAATGTGGAGATTGATACTAGGTGACGAAATGCCATCCAATTAGATGACAGATCATGCATGAAAATGATATATCCGTATACTTTTTAACAAATTACGGGCAATTGTTTGTACATCTACAGTTAAAAAAATATTAATAATAAAATATAAATTATCTAGCTTACATGTTAATCGTTAATTTCTTATATTGTGTAATTAAACCATTTTCATTGAAAAAAAATTTAATTACTTGTACTTATTAACTTTTGTATTGAAAACTAAACTTATAATAACGATAACTTCATACACGATGTGATAATGTTAAATATCATACATATATATATATATATATAATGAATTGACGATTAATGATTATTGAAGTTTAATTTACTTTTAAATGTATAAATTAAACTTTTAATTAATAACTTAGGAATTAAAATATTTTTAAATAAAAATAAATTTATACTTGTTTAGTTCATAGAAATATTTTACTTTACTCTCAACAATCTGATTGATTTTAGAATAGTTTTATCGTTCAATCAATTTTGTCCTATACTATTTCTTACCTTAAATAGAGACTATTTAAATTTTTAATTAAACTTTTTTAATTAACGCCAAATAAAATATCATCAATAAATATTGGCTGTGTACACACATATATAATAAAATAATTAACTAAATCAATAACTGTTGTTGAATTTTTTTTAACCAAATATAATTAATTATGATAAAATTAAATATTTACATATCAATGAATATACTCAATTAATTTACATACATTTTTACAAATTTGATTTATTTTAAATAACATAGTAACAATATTATTTATAAAAAATACGTAAAGAGTAACATTAACTAACCTATATATATTTTTTTTCATTAAATTGTATAAATTTCTACATATAGACAGAATAATATAAAAGCCGAATATATATACGATATAAAGAAAAAATAAGATTGTGTATAACAGCAATAAGAGATATTAGAATACATTTAATAAGGAGATAATAATATCCAAATACAATGAAGAGGTACTGAAAATATTAATAACCAACATAATTTACAAAATACCCTTATAAACAAATTATGTGGAAAAAATTAAATTAGTAGAGATCAATTAACTGTTTAGATACTTTGCATATAATGCTTATTTAATAAAGGTATTGTATATTATAATAATTAATTAAAATAAAAGTTATTTAAGTCTCTAAAAAATATAAATACTTAGACAGTACGTATATTCTGTATATCAGAAGCAACACGTTCTAGAGGTTAAGTGAAATGAAAATTATTAAATCGAAATTAAGTAATAAAAAATCATGTCAATCTATCGATCGCAAGTAAAAAAAAACAAACATGGTAAACACTATTTTAAACCATATTAATAGAGTTATTTGGTAAAATCATGTAAATAAAATTAAATCACAAAGGCAGTCAATATTAACAAGCCAAATATATACTGAGGGAAGAAGATGATCGTTGGTTGAATCATTAAGGAATCCTTATTGATTGAACCAACGATCGTCCTTTTCTTTCAGTATATTTCACCAAATAACTTTATTAATATGGGTTTAGAATTGCATTTACTATGATTTTCTTTTTGTTTATGATCGATTGATTGACACGATTTTTATCACTTAATTTCGATTTAATAATTTTCATTTTACTTGTTCTCTAGTACAAACTACTTTTGATATACTGTATATACTGTCCAAATGTTTATTCTTTTAGAGAATGACTTTTATTTATTTATTATTTTAATATACAATCCTTTTATTAAATACGCATTATATTCAAAGTTATTTGACAGCTAGTTGGTCTCTACTAATTCTATTTTTTTTTCATATAAATTGTTTATAAGAGTCTTTGCAAATTACATTGGTAATTAATATTTTCAGCAAATGTTCATTGTATTTAGATGATATTATCTTCTTGTTAAATGTATTCTAATTTCTCTTATTTCTGTTATACACAATCTTATTTGGTCTTTTTTAATATATTTAAATTATTTACTCATGTTTCTGTTCATGCTATCGCTATTTATAAACCATGTTTTATATAATTACACCTTTCTATTTCCAAATACATGCTTTTACTTACTTGTTATATTTTTGGTATCAGCAATATTGTACATAGTTTCAGATACTCTATTATATACCATCCAATAATAGTTATTTATACAACTTTATACAAAATTTTGGTCTATTAATTGTAAATTCGACTGTTAATTTCCTTGTGTAAATGTTACTAACTAATTATTTACTTATGTATATATATATATATATATATATATATATATATACATTACATTTTTTACATGTTACTTTTAATTTATATAATTATCATTAAACGGTTTGTTTACATAATTATTATTATCTCTTTATATTATTTAATTGATATATATATATATACATATATATATATATATATGTATATACATAATAGGTAATTTTCATTTAAAATAATTTCTATAAAAATGTATTTTATGTTAATTTTTAAAACGTACTTAAAACATTCAATAAGTTCCATATATCTAAATTAATATTCAAGATTTTTTCCACCTCGCAAATAAAACAGCGGATACTTGTGAAGTCCAGCTGTTTTAACCACATATTATATATTATCAAAAAAGACTACCAAACAAAATGAATCAAAGTTGTTAACGAATCTTGGATGTTTATCTAAAATAATGAATGATCTATGTGTTTCATAAAACCAACAACGTTGACTATTCTCTGTGACGAAGACATGGAAGATATAGTGTTACACCAAACTGGCTTGTTACAGTTAAAATCATGTTGTAGGAGCTACACGGACATATTTATATTAGAAACATGAAATATCTTTTCCAAAAATGTAAGTAATTTTATTTTTATTACTAATACTGTGGAAGACGACTGTTGTTTAATCCAGAAAAAAATTGAATGAAACTATTTTTCAATTAGAATCAATAAAACTATCCGATTTATCGGAATTAATATATGTAGTTTAGAAACTAAACAATTTCGATCAGATCAACAAACTTTTTTTTTTGTTATATATTGTATATTCGACTCTGACCTACGGTCTGAATATAACAATAGTTCGAATGAGTTGGTGACATATTAAGTGAAAGTGAAGATGCTAACATCAACACCAATATGTTCTATAGATGAAGAAGATTACAATATAAGGGAAGCTTTTTCTCCAAAATTCATCTTCCCTCTGAAAGCTAGAAGAAGCACAACTTCCCTATAAAACGCCGTCTTCAATCTTATGGGAGAGCCGTTGGATACCTATTATTCTTTATCCATTAAATTTTTTTCTATAATATATTTTTGCCCCATTGTAGATTCTATAACAATATTCACATATTTCGCAAATTCTATTACGTTTAAAAATTTTTTTGTCACTTTCTAAAACTAGTAACACCTTTATCAATTTTCCTTTACCGTTTGTGTAAAATTCGTTATCATATTTTCATAATTAGTCACTTCCCAATACTACTAAAATGTCGTTAATAGCTATAGGTATATACAATATTTAGAATTTTAAAGCGATAGGCACAGTACATTACATATGTAGATATATTCTTACAGACACACTACATACATATTACAACTATGCTAATCATAAAATTATACTCTATGTTATTGAAAGAGTCTACAGTTGTAAAATATTGTTGAAAGTTATTTAATAATTAGTTGTCTTCAATTTATTGTAAAACATAGGTATATAGCAATAGCTTTCTTTTAATTTGTTCAACAATAGCACGGATTTCTTTGCAAAGCAATGCATGTTCTCAAAACATTGCACAATTCCTCATTTGTATTGACTATCCATATCTTAATAAGTATTTACATTAAACGACTCTTAAGTAAAGTGATCAAAACACGATTACAAGAATAAACCCGCGGTCTATTCCTGTTCTGTGCTTGGCAGC